>JAPDSC010061201.1:41610-194385 GCA_026290005.1 Latrodectus geometricus
TATTAAATTTGTAGTTGAGTGTATACCCGGATGAGAATAATAATGTAAATTGCCAAAAACAATTTGTCTAAAAGTTTTAGGAATAAAGGGTCTAGGTTGAGAAGTAGAAAAATCCCAAATTAAGTTTACATCTTCCAAAGGAAAATAATGCTTTTTTAATTGAAAATATGTACTATTTGAATTTAACAAATTTTTCAGTTCCTCATCAATCTGTTACTCCTCTTCTAGCATTTTAAAATTTAAAGTTGGGGGTTTCGAAATTGATTCTATTTCAATACGTGAGAGAGTGTCTCCTATTATGTTTTCGGCACCTTTGACGTGTCGAATGTCAGTCGAAAATTGAGGAATAAAATCTAAATGCCTTAATTGTCGGGGTGAACATTTTTCTGGTTTTTGTTTAAACGCGTAGATTAAAGGCTTTTGATCTGTATAAATTGAAAATTTTCTACCTTCAAGCTAGCTAGTTAGTTGGTTGGTTGGGTTTTGTGGCGCAAGGTCCAAAGAGGACAAGCTGCGCCAACTACTTTCAAGCATATGCCTAAATTTTTTAATTGAAATATAAATGGCTAGTATCTCGCGATCGTAGGTGGACCAATTTTTTTGACTTTTATTTAATTTTGTAGAATAAAGTGCTATTGGCTCCCAGTTATTTTGACTAAATTGCATTAGAGAACTTCCAATCACGAAATCTGAGGTATCTGTCCATAAACTTAATTTAGCGCCAGGAATTGGATATTTGAGGAGGGTTGCATCAGCCAAAGCTTTCTTAGCATTTAAAAAGGCATTATCAGCTTCCTCAGACCATTCGAGAGATTTTTTGGGTTTCTGGGTTTTTCGAGGAGACTTTTTTTTATTTTTATGCCCTTCAAGAAATTTATTTAAATGATGTAAAATATGAGCTGCTTTTGGAATGAAACGTCTGTAGAAATTAAATAGTCCTAAAAATCTCCGTAATTGAGTTAGGTTATTTGGTTTAGGAAATTTTAAAATAGCTTTAACTCTATCAGTTAAAGGTTCTAATCCAGCTTCTGAAATTTTAAAACCTAAAAATTGTAAGCTATTTTGTCCAAAAGTGCATTTAGAAGGGTTAATAGTTAAGCCATAATATTTTAATCTTTCAAAAAGAGCTCTCAGATGTAGTTCATGTTCTTCGTGAGAATTAGAAGCAATCAAAATATCGTCAATAAAGGCATATACACCGTTTAAACCTCTAATTACTTCATCAATAAAACGCTGAAATGTACTTGAAGCGTTGCACAGACCAAACTGCATGCGGGTACTTTCAAAAAGACCGAAAGGTGTTATAATTGCAGTTTTGTGAATATCTTCGGGAGCAATCGGAATTTGATGAAAAGCTTTAACTAAATCAATGTGAGAAAATATTTTGGTTCCATGAAGTTCACCGTAAAATCTAAAATGCTTGGGACTGGATATTTGTCTTTAACAGTTTGAGAATTTAACCCGCGATAATCTCCGACTGGACGCCAGTCAAACTTCCCTTTTTAGGAACTAAGTGAAGTGGCGATGAAAAATTGCTTTTCCATGGGCGCATATGGCCTAAATCAATCATATGGTGGAACTCAGTTTTTGCAATTTTTAACCTATCTGGTGCTAAGAGACGAGGTTTAGCAAAAACTGATGATTCAAAAGTTTCAATTTTATGTACGACGTTATGCTTGACAATTTGGTCTGAGCAAATAGGTTTAGTAATTTCAGAAAATTCATTTAACAATTTGATATAACCATCATTACCAAAAATAGTTTTAACAGAAATAATATCAGCAGATTTAATAACACCACGAGAATTTAAATTAGTATTAATATCACTTAAACAACGCTTTCTCATATCAGGCTTTCAAGTTCAAGTTAAGATAATATAAAAAGTCAGCACCTAAAATAGAATTCGATACATCGCAAATGTAAAAAGGAAAAACAAAGTTTCTACGATGGCCAAAGTTAAGTGACAATAATTTCTTACCGTAAACTTTGATTATGGTATTGTTTGCTGCTGTAAAAGTCTGAATCGGTGAATGCTGTCTATCTTGCTTCGTAGCAGGTATAATTGAACAATCACTTCCAGTATCAACGAGAAATGTTCTATTTGTTATTCTAGCCCGAACGAAGAGGCGACAATTTGTAGGAGGCAAGACGTATGTTGCGTCTACTCCTGTCTGTTGCTGTTTTCGTGGAAGTTGCAGGGTTTTACACATTTTTTTGCTTCCTCCTTAAACTTCTTGTGTTAGAAACACATACCGGACGAGTTTCCTCGTGGTGACAAACTTTTACGGCGATTCCGGAAACGCAAAAAGTTCCAATTTAGTGATCTGCTTCGAGCTCGTAATTCTGCAACTTCTTTCCTTAGAGCTTTTACTTCGGCCAAAAGCTCAGCAGTGCTTTCAATGGGAGAAATTTCATTCCCTCCGGCTGAAGTGACCTCAAGTATCTTGTCACCAACTTCAGCTGCTTTACTTGAAGTTAAGTACGGAATAGATGCGAGTATAGATTGGATGTTCTGTGGAAGTTGGCTTAAAAATAACTCTAGCACTAATGTTTCAGATATGTCGTGGGATTCAGCTCGTTGTTTAATTATTCTCAATAATTCACTGGGCTTCCGATCTCTTAGATGTTCGCCGGCCAAAAGCTTTCGTATTTCCTGCGACTTCGTTTCCCCTCATCGAGCAATAATTTCTTGTTTCAAACGAGAGTATGGGTCTGTTTCATCTGGAGTTATTATTACATCTCTGACTATTGCTGCGACTTCAGGAGGGAGATGTGCCAGACAGTAGTTGAATTTGGTTCTCGCTTCAGTTATGGGCTTAGGCGATGCTAGTTGAAATGTCGCTTCTACCATATGAAACCAGAGATTGGAATCTGATAAATTAAAAATGGGGATTTTCACAGCTGATGATTCTGCCATTTTTAAGACGAGTTACTTGAAATCCAAAGTGAAAATCCAAAATAAATCCTTGCGAAATCACTGTTCAGAAAAAAAAAATGCAATTTTAGGCAAATGCTTGTAGACGTTAGCGGTGACACAAACTTATTATTTATGTCGCACAATGAATAATGAAGCAGTTTATATTGTATAATCCCAGTTGCCAAATGTGTCGCCAAAATAATCACGTAGCTCCATTTTTCTGTACCAACGTTTTTTTTAAAAAAATAGTTTCACTGAATATTTATCATGAACAGTATTGGCGACAAAATGGTAACAAATTGATGACAAAGGGACAAAATGGCAGAATAAATATCTGTGCAGAATTGCTTTTAATCTATTCGATTCAAGTTTAATAGTTTATACTGCAGACGTATCAAGCGAAAAAAAATTGCTTACCATATTTAACAACATAATTGGAATCACGTCCGGGTCACCATTGTAGAAGTTCCAGATTTGAGTGCGTGTTCTTTAATATAATAAATTGGAGACTTCTGAATAATATTAATATTTATTTTTTGTTAATCTACTCTTTAGGTCCCCTACTCTGCCAACTTGGAGATAAATGCTCCAAGCGTGGTAAACCAGGCGTTTTTATACCTAATGAGCTCTTTATGGCATCCTCCGGAGGAAATAATTTGCGCTTTTTCGCGCATGCTCATTAATTAGTTTTTTTTTAGCATTTTCATTGGTCGTTAATTAGTTTCAATTTGAAAAATCGGTCATTTTCATTGGTTGCTAATTAGTTTAAAACCGTTAAAAATCGTATTCCATTATCGCCATGGCAACAGCGTTTTTGAAACACGCCAAGTACGGGACTTACAGCACACTTTCGCCAAGTTGGCAGAGTAGGGGACCTAATGCGCATTTTCACCTTATTTTTAAGTATAAAATGTAGAACAAAAATTAATAGAACATCGTACTGACAAATCGTCTGATTACAAAGATCGTGTCAACTAGCACGAGACTAGTCGAAGTGCGAAGAATTAATCTTCTCTTATATGCCAATTGGAGGGAAATAAAGAGCCACTGAGTGCACATACTCGATGGCATCATTACAATGGTGTGACATCACTACAATCTCAACATTTTTTAATTAAGATCTCATTCATATAAATTACTCTAAACAAAAAAAAATATATATATTTTAATTTAAATTTCATATCATCTTCATTGCACACGATTTTGAGTTCTTGCAAAAAACCATGTGTAAAGAAACTCAAAATCTCTTAAGCCCCTATTACATTAGAGTTGCCGATATTTCATTTTGAGCAACTCCCATAGACTTAACATTACGTGACGTCATACCTCGATTTTCGGCAAGTCGAGATCATCGTCCAATGAATGTTCGAGATTTCTATTAGGTTTACTAAAGTAAATAGCTGTTTTACTAGATTTATTATCAGATCGCTTTTCTGGCTAACATTTTTAAGGTTGCCCTATTTTACTCTGTAGGTGTCCAGATTTCATGATGAATAGACGACATTAATTGTGACGTCATATCAAAGCAACTGTTTCAAAACATTTGCTGTTAGGCGCCATTTATCATTGAAACTGCCATAGACTTCGGTGATAGATTTTTAAATTGTTATTTTTGAAATTGATATTCATTATTTAAGGATAACGTGTTTGCTAAAACTTTTAACCTTTTGTTTGCTTAACCTTTGATTCTCGCCAAATTGTAGTCACAGTTAATCACCAAGCTGGGCAAAATCCAATCGTATTCTGGTTGCAACAGAACAATTTATTGTTCTGTGCCAACAAAAATCACCAATAAAATCGATAGCCAAACAAAAATCTCCAAGTTTGTCAAGAAGGCACTATAAATTCAATGTTAAACAAATGTTTACATTGCATTTGCTTGGAAACAGTTGTGGATATGACGTCAACTAATGTCGTCAATTCTTATTTGGGAATTTAATTTGTTGCCAAAAGTTGTTTATATTACGCCATCTTGCTATTGTTTCACTCAATTTTAACGTTTGAAACTTCCCGTTTAGAATGATAAGAGCTAATCTTTGTCGACATAAAAAGGAAAAATATCTGGTTAAAAAAATTTCTTAAAACTTTTGTGTTAATTTCCTAAAATAAATAATATTATCACGACCTAAACAAAACTGGTATTTTGAAAACATAATATTTATTTATAGTTTTAATAAAATAAAGAGATCACTCAAACAACACAGGGGAAAATTCTTATCACGTGTAAACACATCTTTATAACGATGATATTTTAACATTAATTCGGACGCTATTTCATCATACGTCCTTTGTTTTAATTTAGTTTATTTATATTGGGTATCTGAAATATCCCATATATGAGGCTTTACTCTTATCATTTCAATACAATCAATTTCCATTTCTTTTATCCATTCAACACAGATTTTTGCCATTTTCAAGAATATATATTTATTACATGCACTGATTAACAATAATGAAAACATGTTACTTCTTGGCATCTTATTATTTCCACTTGGCGAAAGTAAAAGACAACACTAGTTCCGTTAATCATCTATTGGCAATACGAATTGCTCGAGTTGCTGCTGCATGCACAAAAAAATTGCTTATTTTCGGCAATTCATAACGCCAATAACTTTCATTTGGCATAAAATTTGGCGAAAACTTGGCAATGATCAAATTTCAAATGCGCAGCTGTAAAAAAAAGGCTCTATCCCAGTGTACGGTACGCTATTAAAACAAGATGGCGGACAAGGAGCGTACCGTTCACTGTGAATTAAGGAAATTTGAATGGAAAAATACTTGGATAACCTATATTTCAAGATGCCCCTCGATTTTTTACTAATTTAGCACAAGCTTGGGTAATGTTGAATATGATTGCAAAACATTTGTTTTTAAATTTCGGCTGTATCCCAGTGTACGATACGCTATTAAAACAAGATGGCGGACAAGGAGCGTACCTTTCATTGGGAATTAACCAAAAAAAATCTGAAATATCATTGGACGAAGTGTCCGAGTTGCCCAAAATTGAGCTGTGACTTCATGTAATGTTAAGTCTATGGGAGTTGCCCAAACTGAAATATTGGCAACTCTAATGTAATAGGGGCTTAAAATACAAACTATATTACGGAGCATGGAACTTTTAAAAAAAGTTAACTATAAATTAATGCATTTTCGTTATGAATTTAATGTTTCCATTATGGAGAAAGTATAGGCTTATGGTGTATGTGTATAGGTTATTAAATAATATCTATGCACACCATATTTTCAAACTTAACTAAATTTTATTATTAAATTTTAAGAAATGGCGAAAACGTCGCGAGTACAAAATCTTTTTAGAGAGAACTGGTTTCTGAGCTCGTTCTTTCACATCGTCGGGAAAAACGTGAACTGTTCTGTTGTTCCTCGAGCGCTTAAATCCGAGGAGATTGGTGTTGCCAATCTTCAGATAGAAAGTTTTTTCTAGCTGCTGTTGCCAACTTCCGAGCAGAAGTGTTTCACCACAGACTATTTACATGTGATAATATGTATCTACATGAATGTCAAAGTTTTAAGATTAATAAATTAATAATTATCTGATACTTTTCATCCATAATTTTCGTGATTTTTCATTCTTCGGAAACCTTACAAATTTATATTTATTTCATTCACTATAATCCTCAACAATTGGAAACAAAACACAAAACCATTTTATAGTTCATTAGTACCTTCTGTGATGTTTGTTTCAAAAATGTGCACCAAACATAACAACTAGGATGCTAATAAAGCTCTACCAACAATAATGCTTATGAATAACGATCGTTTCATTGGGTTTTTTTTTAATTTTATCATGAAATCCAAATAAAATCATTTTTTTAATTATTTTAAGAAAACAAATATTTCTCTCTCAGTGATGTTTTTAGTTACTTTTTTTCATTTCCATAAGAAAATATTAGCTACATGGAACAACTAAATTTGCTACAGGAATTTCCATGTTATAGTAACCTTAGCAACCATTGTTTGGAAACACTTAGTGCTGAATGACGTCAAAACTAATGTTATTTATTTTCTTTGAATGCTGTTGTTACTAATCTTCAAGAGTCTGACGAAATCAGACATGATCCATTGACTTGAATGTGGAGTATCTTAATTTGTATTTCATATCATTAAATTTTTATTTGGTTGGCATAAGTATCAATTTAAATTTTTGGATCCTTATGCAATATTTTATGTTAAATTTTATAAGATGATCAAACTAATGGCAACATTCTTGAAGCGACTGTATTTAATTATTTATTACACGAGGAATTCAAATATAGTTTATAGTTATTAAAACTATTTCTCTTTAAAATGGATAGAAGTTTTTCCCCTCAAAACAGTTTTCGACCTTCACCAGTAAATCTGCAGCATCGTTCCCGTAACCATCGTAATTATCATTATCAAAAACCATATAATTCAAGTAAGTAAAAATTTATAATTAAGCTGTGTCAGGATTGATGATTGGGAACAACTTTGATATACCCCCAAAAATTGCGCGCCAAATCTGTCACTCCCTACGGACTTTTTAGGGTTGCTGTTTCTTATTTTGGTGTAACCAATTTTGGTTTTTTCAGATTTTAGGTTTTTGCTGTTGTCAAATTTAGTATTTTGTACCATTTTCTGAGTTTTATTAAAAGATTTTTAAGTATTTGTATTTAGCGAGAATCCATCTTGGCGAGTAAAAAAGGCACCAAAAACAGGTATTATGGTTGGTGAGGGAAAAAAAGTCGCCAAATTTCCCATTTGGGGGGGGTATATCAAAGTAGTTCCCTGATATTTTTTTGAGTTATTTTAATATATGTTTTTTCTTATTAGAAATTCTTTAACTTTATTAATATCGGGGAACAACTTTGATATACCCCCCAAAAATTAAGCGCTAAATCTGGCACTCCCTACAGACTTTTTAGGGTTGCTATTTCTTATTTTAGTGTTGCTAAAATAGGTTTTTGCTGTTGTCAAATTTAGTGTTTTCTTGTATTTTGTACCATTTCTTGTGTCTTTTTGTTATTAATTATTTGTATTTAGCGAAAATTCTTTTTGGCGAGAAAAAAGCCGCCAAAAACATGTTATTTTGCTTGGCGAGAAAAAAATTCGGAACAACTTTGATATACTCCCCCCCTAAAAAATTACGTGCCAAATCTGGCACTCCCTACAGACTTTCTAGGGTTGCTCTTTCTTATTTTGGTGTTGCTAATTTAGGTTTTTTCAGCTTTTAGATTTTTGCTGTTGCCAAATTTAGTATTTTTTTGCATTTTGTACCATATTTTGAGTTATTTTTTTTAAAGTTTTTTTATGTATTAATTATTTGTACTTAGCGAGAATCCATCTTGGCGAGAAAAAAGGCACCAAAAACAGGGATTTTGGGTAGGTAAAAAAAAATGTCGCCAAATTTCCGATTTTGGTGGGTATATCAAAGTAGTTCCTACCGCTTTAGGTCCCTTTCTTCGCCAACTTGGCGATAAAAAGCATGGTAAACTGAATGTTTTTTATCCTTAAATCGCTCTTTATGTTACCCTCAGGAGGAAAGAATTTGAAGCGCATTTTCGCGCATGCTCATTAATTAATCTTTTGTTTTAGTCTTTTCATTGATCGCTATTAAGTTTCAGTTTGGAAAATCGTTCATTTTCATTGGTTGCTAATTAGTTTCGGTTTGAAATAACGATATAATTATAATATCGTTTGAAACATCGGTTTAATTTTGTTCTACAATTTTATTACCGTTGGATTTGCCCTGGAGCTAAGACATGTTTTTATTTGACCTTTCATCTACTTGAGAGTAGCTTATTTATTTTTTCTTAGGGTTACACTATATTTTAAGGAGCCCCTTTGATTCTCTCCAAGTTGTGATTGCGATTGGTCGCCAAGCTGGGCAAAACCCAATTGTATTTTGTTTGCAACCGAGCAACTGATTGTTCTGTGCAAATAAAAATTGCCAATAAAATCTATAGCCAAACAAAAATCGCTTTTTTTACCAGGGGGGCACCCTAAAATATAGTTTTACCTTTTCTTAGCTTATATTTTGCTAAATCCTTATCCTTAATCATTTAAATTCTTATTCGTGTTGAAAATTGCAGTGCATTTATGTTTGCTATCATCTTGTAAAATGAAAATCTTTCGTATGTAGATTTTTATAAATCCATAAATATAAAAGTTCTTTAAAGTACAAAATCTTCTAATAAACGCTAAGAGGCTAAGGCTAAATTCTATATCATTGTGATTTGTTACATATTTCCTTTAGAATAAACAAGTCAATTAACATTTTACTTAATTAATTTCCAACTAAGTAAGAATTAATATTATTTATGAATAAATTATTATCATTATAAAAGTTTTAAAATTCTGTTTCATTTGAAGGTTATTGTTGGATGACTACTTCTATGGTTTACATTATCATTATTTTGTTATTAGATGTTTCAAATGAATGTGTTCTGTTTCTATACTGCATTCTAATTATTTTTTTTTCATCCCCCAAAAATTCTTATTTTATCTTGTTGTTTAAAAATAAAAAAATTTATAAATTTTTATAATTTTATAGTGTTTTTAAATGTGCCTACAGTCTGATGATCAGATGAAGTTTGAAAAATATTTTGGTACAACTTGATTTTCATGGTAACCAGATTAGGTTTTAAGTAATGTGTTAAAAAAAAATTCAGAAGCAATTTCGCACATTTCCAATTTTGACTCTCATTCTAACTATGTAAAGTACTATTTTTTTCCCCAAATTTAATTCTTGGGAAAAAATGCTGACAATTTTTAATTCACTGAGGAGGAAGGAAGATGTCATTTCATTTTTGTAGGAAAAAATTTTCTCCCTCACAATAGAATATTTGTAAGTGGTCACTAAATGAAACTGTGTAAAGGAAAATATATGGGCTTGCCATATGAAGAGCTGTCAACAAAAACAGATCTTCAATCTGACATTTGGTATAGTGGTCCCGAATAGCATTCTTTAAAGCATTTTGTTTCAGTATTGCTTGATAGAGGAATTAATATCTCTGAAGTGATGCAATAAATAACTAAACATTTGTCAAAATACTACGATGGACTAGAACACTTAAGTGAGGGAGGTTTGTGGCCTCAATTTACTTTGAAAACCAAAAGATTAACTGGTCATCCTGAAATAATAGTCAAAAATAAAAGCTTGTCAATGTGTTGTGAAAAACAATTCTAGCAGAGTACTTCCACAAGAATGGATATTTGACAGGTTATAGTAGTCAAGGAATATTTACTTGTTCAGATTCCAAATCAAGAAGCAAGCACACTGATATCAATCATTGTTGACTAGTAAAAGTATCAACATTTTATTCGTAGTCTGAAATGGATAAGCTTAAAAAGACTGGAAGTGTTACTTGAATCATCTATTCTTTTCTCACAGTATTCAGTTTTAAAAATCTTATGGAAAAGATAAGCCTTTTGATCACATATCCAATCCTGATTTTTCAAAGCCACAAATTGTGTGCAAGTGGTTGTGGCTTGGTGATAATCTTAGAGTCGTTTTCATTCTGATTACTGTGCAAATCAAGGGTACCAAATTTAAGCATTGTAGTAATTTATAAATTATGTTTAAAAACATTCGTTAATGATCATTCATCATTAATGATTTTATTATTTAAAATAAATTTCAGTACTTACACATTAATGTCACCACATTCAGTTTTGTCGCAAACTAAATCAGCACCATAGTAATCACAATGAAATATCATAACAAATGTAAGCAATAACAAGAAGAGATATATAATTTTGAATAATCTTGATTTTTAAATATAATTATTGAAAGTAATGTGATTAAGAGTAAAATTGGCTGTAGTGATGCTAATATGTAAGTAACAAGATTTCTAATTGAGGAAAAATGTTTGAATAATCTTTAGTCTATTTGTATAATAAATATGATTTTATTTGTATTGATTATAGTTAACAGTTTAAAAGTATTATTAGAGTTTTTACATGATTATTGTCATTTAAAAAGATCCAATTTGCACCGATTACAATTTCTTATAGAAGCCTGATACTTATGTCATGCTCAGATAAGTTTAAAATATTTCCCATTAGTCAATATAGTGATTATAATGCTCATTTATCAAAAAAAAAAAAATAAATACAATATAATAGGAGCTAATTATGTGCATGATAAATTTAGCAAGTATTACTTCAACAATGAAATAATTGCATAATATATTTTATTCTTGTTTTTTTCTAGCAAGTTTCTTTGTCTTGAATCAACAATCACATTAATTAATTAAAATTGAAATGCTGTGATATACTAATGAGTATTCACAAAAATTTCTCATCTCTTTAAAAAGTTAAAGATGTTGCTTTAAAATTTCATGAAATGCCACATTTTTTTTTTTTTTTTTTTTATATCCAGATAATGGATTAGCTTATTGTTGAAAACTGCTGTAAAACATTTATTCGATGTCTTAGAGAACTATGCAGATATAGTGGTCTATATATTGATTCATCATGAAATAGAAAACTTAAAAACTCTATCACTTACCCACAGTGATGTGCATCATTAAAGAAGTAGTGCAACATTCTTTTTTCTATTGGTCAAAAGTGTCTGGGATTCAGTCTAGGTGCTTTTACAATGAACTTAAGAACCAAAAATTGTGTGTGATAAAATATTAAATTTTCCTGAAACAAATTTCTAAATTTTAAATTACTGAAATAGTACTCTTTGATATATTTGCATTATAATTTTGTTTTTCACATTTGGTAAACAACATATTTTTTTATTTTTTCCTGTTAGCTGAATTATATTAGTCATCAAAATCTTCTTAAAATTTTTTGAATGTTGTGTTAACACTGTTATGTGTTTGAAATACTGAATATTCTTTCTATACTTGGAGAGATAAATCAAGAACTTCTTTTATTATTAAGCGAATTTACCAATGAATATTTATTTTTACCCTAAATGAGCTTCATAGATTTCTAAAGTAATCAATTAAAAATAATTTAATGATGCAAATTTCTCTCTCACCTTTTTAAAATTATCCTGAATTAATGTTAACAAATTTCATTGCTTTGTCACTAATATAAATCCTTTACTTTATAGGTAGTCAACAACGAATGCAGTTTTGTTCACCTCATTCTTCACCAATTTTCCATCATGGAAATAATTATAATCAAAGCCCTAATAATAGGCAAAGAAATATGTTTGATCTTCCTAGCCCTAGTGGTGGAAGTCCAATGTATCATAGCTCTCCAAAAACTCCATATCAAAATAGTCTAAATAGTACATGGAGTAATTCCTCTTTTATGTCTGCAAGTTCTCATAATGACTCCAGCTCTTATTTTGGTGATATATCTGGGAGTCCTAATTCCTTTAATAGAAAGGTAAGGTTTTTATTTTATTTATACAGTTTTTTTTCTACTCTCTTGTTTTGAAATAAAGGAAAAATTGCAAAGTTAAAATTGCCTACAGTTCAATTAAAATTTAAAATCTACTTTTTTATGTTTTTTTTTTTATCTTTTATGTTATCTGGAACTTGTTTCTATAATTATGTTTTCATCATTATTATAAATGATAGATTTTTTATAAACTTGTTTAATTATATTTATTATAAATAAAATCTACTTATAATTAATATAATTAATAAACATTTATTTATAATTTTCTCTTTTATATTCTTTATTGATTGCATTCATATTAATAAAGCATTTACTTATAAATAAGAATTAATTTTTTAACTTAATATATATGCATAAGTATTAATAAATCTATAAAAGGAAAAGAGATTTCAAAATGCTCATAAGATTAAAAGAATAATATTTTATAGAAAATATTTAAATAATAATAAATAAGAAAAAAATTTTAGATTAAATATTTTTAATATAAGTAAATCTTAAGTATTAAAATTTAAGAAAAATATGGTTGTCATAAATATTTTTTTTTTAATGTAGAGGGACCAATATTTTAAAGCTGGCTCTCAATCTTAATAGGAAAAAATTGGTGTTTTCTGAAAGCTGTAAATCATTTGAAGGAGGGAAAGAATTTTGTATTTACTTTTATTGGATCGAAAATATACTATGAATCACATTTGAAATTGCCTGGAATTTATTTAATAAATGTTGTTATACACTGTCTATAGTATTTGGACACCTGTGATAGAAAAGAAAAACTGACTTTATTCAAAATCAATAGTTGGTAGAGCCTACACGAGAGGCAATTATAGCGGGAATACTCCAGGGCATACTTTCCACAACTCCTTGTATTACAGCTAGTGGTATTGCCTTCCACTCTATTTGGAATAGACATACACATAAAACTTTCGGTCTTTATCTCACAGTCCACTTCTTAATCACATAAGCCACTGTTAAGTCTGTGTACTTCAGATCACAAGATATGTCCCTTAAGGATCAGACACATTTGTCGAAATCCGAGAGCTTCAAACTGCTTAGCATCTTGCATGTGACTAATGCTGTTTCTTACACGATATATGGGAGGCTGTGATGTACCTCAGGACCACTGTATCGTCATTTGCATAGGTGTCTAAATACTTATTGGTAGACAATGTATATAGTTTAAACATGATTATAGGATAAAAACTGTAGATTTTTTTTAGAAAAATGTGTAAAGGTATGATAAGGAAATATACATTAGATTTAACTAAATAATTATATTACAAAGCTCACTATCTTAGTAGAGTAAAAATAATTAACTATGTATAAATTACTAGGGAACTATTACATGATGTTATTCGGTATATAGATAGCAGCTTGTTCAATATTGGACCTTGCGCCATAAAACCCACCCAACCAACCAATCGGTATATAGATAAAATCCTGTCGACTGGAGAAAAAATAGCTCCCAGAACAAGATTTTTTATGAGCGACAAAAAACCAGCAAATATTTGGTTAATTTCTTAATACATATTTCTCAACATAACAAGATGATGATGAAACAAATGCAGTTTTATTCAGCACCATTATATTGTTTTAACTTTTTTTTTATTTAAATACCATTTGTTCATGTAATTGATTTAAAGTACTTTTGCATTTAGTGGATTTTGCATGCAAACTATGCCACCAATGTTTTCAATCATGTTTTTCTAAAACAGTAGTTTTAATACTTTTTTTTAAAGAATTTAACTTTTTATTTTAAATTGAATATGCACCAAGGAAGAATATGAAACTATTTAGCATCAATTAATTGGAAATTGAAATCTTTTTCTTTTTTTTTTTTTTTTTTTTTTTTTCATTGACAGGAATTTATTGTTTGGAAATCCAAATCAGGTTACGATTCCAATATAAATATTGATGATATGTTTCTGTTCCTATCTTATTCAATATTGTCAAACAAAGATGTGTCATTTTTTCAACTGATAGCAGTTTCACAAATTTTTGAGTTACTATCAATCATAATTGATTAAGAATATTGTTCCTTATTTTTTAAGCAAACAGCTAATATTTTAGCTGTCAAATGTTTTTAACACTCCCTTTTACGACATAATTTTAACAAATTGCCTTTTTTATCAGCCATTTTTCTTACTTTCTAAGTATCTTTAACCAATAAAATAATTTATAATATCTTTTTTAATTTTAAGTGTTCAAATGCAGGAAGTATTACCTGTAATTCTAAAAATTCTTGTCTAATTTCATTTAAATGGACATCACGTGCTATTTAATTTAAAAATTTTTGTTTTAATTTTCTGCTGGATTTTAATGCTAAGATAAACCAAAAGTATTTTAATTTGAAATACTACGTTTCATAACATATTTTACAATGCATCAATAATTTCTATTTAATTCCTTTGGTGATAATTTCTTCTTGCTGTTCTTAATGATCACCTTAATCAAAATATCTATTTAGAAGTATTGTCTTGAATATAAGAATTTCATTTTATATTTAATTTTAAGTGAAATAGTATTAAATTAACTATAATAATATTAATTAAATTAACTATAAAGTCATTTAATTCAATTAAATGACTTCATATTTAATTGAATGATTTAAAACTGGATAGCCAATAATATAAATTTATCATGTATTGATAAGTCTGTCTAAATGGATTACTTTAAAATTAAAGTTTTTTCATAGTTATTAGTTAAACATTTTAAATAACTTTTGTAAAAAAAATGAAAGAATTTGCTCTAATTTTTTTAGAATCTCACTACTGATAATATATATTTTTTAAGTACAAAAACAAGTTAAACATCCATTAAAATTTGTTATAAAATAACAAACCAATAAATAGTATGATAATTGTATTGCTATATGTAACAAGTATAAATCTTAATTCCAGACTTTCTAAAAATAATTTTAATGTTTTATGAGGTTTCATTTTATTTCATTTCTACTTATAAAAAATGTTTTTCTCATCATTACATTTTGAAATTTTAATGCTTTAATTATAGAAATTTATATAGTTTTATGTGTAATATTTTGCATACTTTGCAAACATTTTTATAGTTCAAGGCATGAAAAAGTAAGACATTTTTTATTTTAACATTAAATGCATGATTATTTATATATAAAAAAAATTTCTAAACTGTGTTTAGAGCTTTTTTTAACTGTCATAAATTTTATAAACCCCCCCCCCTGGAAAATTTTAATTTGTCAGAATTTTTCAGTAATTATTTTGGGATGTTGATTTTATGTAATAATATAATTTCATATATTTTATTCTAAATAGTTTATGAATTTATGATTTAAAATAAATTAGAGGAAGCATGTAATTTTAAAGGTATATGTATTCAGTACAACGTTTTAACACATTTAATAAACAGTCATCACAAAATTTTTATCATATTTACAAAACATGCATTAAAATCAAATCAATGTCATTCATTTTATAACATCTTTTGCTTTTTTTTTTTTTTTTTTTTTTTTTTTTTGTCATAATTACATATATTTTCCTATAAATTTAAGCATGGAACAAGGAAAGCGGAATCTCAAAACAAAAATTTGTAATACATTTAAAAATTATTTTTCTATCATAAAAACCTTGATATGTCAAAAATAATAGAAAATATCTCAATAAATTTACATTTATTGAGATATTTTCTAGATTTATATTTTCTAGTCTATTGAATAAATTAGGTTTATTTTCATATTACCCAATTTTAAAGCAATTATTAGAATCTTTTTTTAAGTAATTCTTTAGTTCAACCTTTCCAAATATCTGTAAAAGGCAATTTTTTTTTTTTTTTTTTTTTTTTTTTTTTTTTTTTTTAAATAAAACATGCTTGCCTTATTAAGTTTAATTGAATTAAATATTATAAATAGAGTAATGTTTATAAAATAAGCCTTCAAATATAATTCATGAGCATTGAATCTTTTTTTTTATTTATTTATTTATTTTTTATTTTGAGCTGTTTTAAAAACTTACTTTAAAATGTATTATTCTACTTCAGTTATCACTCATAAATTAGATCAAGAAAATAAATAAAAATAATAAATTTTTCATCAACAATTCAATTTTATTATATTTTCTTTATAACCTGTGTAAATTAAATATTTTACAAAGAGTATTCAGTAAAAACTGAAAAAAAAATTTTCCCCCAAAATGTTAATTGAATATTCTAAATGAAGCAGAGGTTTTTATTTTTCTATTTTCTTACTTGTTAAAGGAACTGTTTTAAGAAAATGATGGTGGGGGATTAAAGATTAAAAAAGAAATTTGTCGAGTTATAAAATTTTACTATCATTTGGTTAAAACATTTCCAAAACAATTAATGAAACTTACAAGTGCAAAATATATTCTTGGTAATTCTATAATTTTAAAATATTTTCATCTGCTGATGTGACTCCTAATCCTCAGTGGCTAGAAAGTGCTGTGCATGGTACACAAAATATCGCTGTATTGGAATGCTCTGTCAATTGTCTCTGATTTAATTGCATGATTATCTAGATAGTATTCATTTCAATTGTTCACACTTCTTAGTTGACCATTTTCAGGAGTCAGTTCTACAACAAATATCCTTTTTTGAATCACTATGCCATCTAAAAATTTCAAGTTTACCTTTTTTTTATTAACTTAATTTTTTTAGAACTATTTTGTCCAGATGATAACAAAATTTTATCGGCAAACACATTTAATTTTTTAACTCTCAATCACTTGCTTTATTTTTGTAGAGCAAATAATATCATCTGCATTGTTTAGATAATATGCAAGTATTCCATTTGAATTTGAAAAAGTAGCTTGCACATTTATATTTTAATTTTGTTATACTGCAGACTGTTTAAAAATATACCTTTTAATTTTTATTGAATATATTCCCTTTGTATATTATAATTTCAAAATTTTTTAAAATCTTTTCATTATTTTAAGTTTTCATCCTAAGAGATTCAATGAATATACAGATAATTTTAATTAAACATTTAATATTAATTTAACTGTAATTCTAATCATGTGAAACACCTAGCATATAAACTGTTTCTTTAACCGAGTCTGCTTTTTTGCCATGATTTACATTTAATTACAAAAATTATAATGATTTAAATGTAAATCGTTTAATCATGAAAATTTCTCTGAATCTTCCTGTGATTACTCAATTAATATTCAGAAAAAATAAAATTCCTCAATTTATATATAAAAATTTCAACTTCCTTCTGAATCATTTTACAGGATAACTGTTTGTTATTGGTGTATTACAAAATTTTTGCATTGTTAATGTTTCTGACTAACATTCAGTTGATTATAAATAACTTATTACTTCCTGTATGAGAGTGCCTTGTTTATTGATACAAAAAAATATTAGGGAACTTACAGTTATTAAAAGGAAAAAAAAAAATTATCTGTTAAGATGTTCTGTATTTTTGTTATTTCAATATTCAAGAAGCTCATCTTAAACTTCTCTCTGAAATAAAAGAGTTAAAATTGATATGAAATACAAGGAGTTAAGATAAATATAATGAAACCTGTCTGACAAATCTAAATTTTTAAACTTAAATTTTCTGTTTTTTTAACTGTGCAATGTATTTAATTGGCTTTTATTATTTCTTATATTAATTATATTTTAAAATGATAAAATATAAATTTAAAAATTGTTTGTTGCATAAGTTTTTCTATTTCAGAATAAACAATTTTCTTCAAATGATTCAAACCCTGGTCATTCATCCAATATAGAAGATTATATTCATCCTTCAATGATGGAAGACCCCTGGAAAAATGATATGATTGAATATTCAAAAAGAAAGAATGTTTCAGCAAGACACTAAAACAAATTTATTTTATAGTATTTAAATTTTTAATTATACCAATATATGGTAATATAAGTACAAAATAGTTATGATTTTGTGATAAATCATTTTTTATAAAATTAAGGTTTAATAAATTTAATTCATGTACTCGTACAAAGTATAAATATCAACTCAATGTTTTACAATAAAGCATATTAAAAATAATTTTTTAGAAGAAATTCATTGGTTTATGAAATGCGTGTTTATATGAATGCATGTTTGAATTAATTTGAAATGCATGTTTATATTAAAATATTTGTAATTGATATTTGAAATGTTAATTTGTATTTATCTGCTACTTTTAATTGAAAAAACTTGTTAAGATTATTAATTTAAATGGTTATAGCAAAGTTATATTTTTTTTAGTCATGAGTATTCAGATAATTAAATTTTATATTTAAAAATATTGTTTGTTATTTGCCTGATCTTTATAATTTAGCAACTTCTTGAGTTTCGTAATATAATTTCTCTCTTTGAAGTATATTCTAATTATGCTTTAGTGTGGTTTTTAAAACCTTTCTTTTACTTGTAAATAAAAAATAAACAGTATATTTTAGAAGCAGAAATAAGCTATTATTAATATTTAAAATTACTTAAAGTGTTATATTTTTAAATCAAAAAATAATGCTTTTCATTTTAAGTTTTAAAAATTATAAAATAATTAAACTTTTATTTATTTGTATGCATTAGTTCCTATAGTTTATTTAAAAAAGAAAAATTCATCTATAACTATCATACTCATCATGAAAAAGATATATGAATATAAATATATATGTGTATGTATATATTATGCATTTTTTTTTAACAATCTTATAATTGTCTTGTGTGTCAACTGCTCTATGATATATTTTTGGTTGCATGTTATAACAAGTGTTATATAATTTGGGGTACAAATAATGTGTTTTTATAACATTATCATTGAAAACATTTCATTGTGTAAATTTATTTAGTTGTAATTGAGGTTTATCCAATATTTTATGAAGTGAAATCAATTTTTAAATTTTCTCCTGTTCTATAATATTTCTATTCATTCAATTATAGCTAGTTTAAATTTTTCACAAAACATATATATTTAAGCATTGTACATAACACTGTTTTTTTGTTGTATAATCTGATTTGCAAATTCTAAATTATTTAAAATTTTCAGAGATTTTATAATATATTTTAAAACTGTACATGAAATAATTTACTGTCAGTAAAATTTTGTCATTGAATGTTATTGCTGTAAAAATAATTGTTTATATTAATATAATTATATATATTAGTATAATTATTATTAGTTATTCCATGTAAAATATTGAGTAAATAATGTAAACAAATTTTAAGATATATAAGTAGTTTGGCAGTTAATGGCTTTATCATAAGGTAATTTGATATAGTAGTAACATAATGATTTATATTATAACTTATATTAAAATGAATGAAATAATAAAGTTTTAAACATTAGACTGGGAAATCTATAGATAAAAATAAATTTTATTTTTCTGCAGTCCTCATTGCAGATAAAAAAAATTTTTCAATAGCATACCATAGAATATTTTTTTCAGATTAATGTACTTGGAATTGAAAATTTTGATTACAATTTATTAATAAAAGTGCTTAATACAAACATTTTTGCATGTAAATGTTTTCATATTTGTCTTTTGTGTATGCCCTTAAAATATTTATCCCATTTTTCTCTGTAAATTATTTGATATTTTTAAACATTGACAAGAGCATTCATCATATTTTAGTGCTTCATGTAAATAAATGTTGCCTGTAATATTTTCTAATAAATTTTTTATCTGTGATAATTCAATTTTTCATTTATTATTTAATGGGTTAGATCTTAAAAATACTCATTTTTATTCCAATTGAAGCTTTTTTATGACTGTTTATTGAAATTTAAAATTTTATAAAAGTAAAGAATTCTATTTTTAAATGCATCTAAGTTATTTCTTTAAGGTAAATTTCTTATTTTATTTTAAAAATAAATCTTAAATGAGCATCAGTGTTTCATAATTTTATATTATGATCATAAACACAAAGTACATTTAGTGTTATATCATAAAGTTGAAAAATGTTGTGTTATATCATAAAAATAAAACAAGTTAAAAAAATTTTTTTCAAGTACAACATTTTTTTTAAAAAAAATTTTAGGAGAATAATTCTTCTTCTTATATGATGAAAATAAGCTCGCAGCAGCGGCCCGATGAATACCCGGCATTTTTGTGTTTGCTGGGAAAGCACAATGAAAGATAATTCTTACATCTAAAATAGTTGTAAGAATTATCTTTCATTGTGCTTTTAATGCATAAAAAACACTCAATTTTCACCAAAGTATCAAATTTTAAAATCTCTATTTAGCTTTTATCATTAATAAGGAAAATAAGCTATAAATGTAACAATATCTTTTGAAATATGCTTGAAATAATTAGGTTAAAAATGAGAAATCACAAGTAATGGAAAGCATCTTAAAAACATCGATTTCTAAACAATGTATTTGAAATCTGTTACGTCTTTAATTTTTAAAGCCTCAAGTACATATTTTTAAATAGAACAGGAAAGATTTTTAGTAACCCATATCAATTGCTGTATAATTTTGAAAAGTCAATTTTTAATTTATGAATGTTATAATATACATGATTGTTCACATATTTACCAAATTTTACTTGTTTACAAGTTAATCTGCTGAATCAATTAAATTGATTCCATTTCTAAAAAACACTTCTATTTAGTATTGGCTACGGAAATTGATTTTTAATAAATCAACAAATTTTGAAAGTATTATTATAAATAATATTTTTAAAATTTGTTATATAATATGATAAATTTATATTTGTAGTATTTAAGCATTTTATTTTGCAGAAATACTAATAACTTTAATTTTAAAATTTGACCTAATAGATTCAGTAAAGTTTGGAATAATTTTAAAAACTCTTCTGAAAATTAGTCATGTCAATAGTAATTTCATCATTTTGCGATTAAAATTTTTAGCATCTTCATTGCTGATGGTTTTATTTTTAGAAGCATGGGCATCCTCAAAACGTTTTCAGACCTGAAAACCACTAAAAAAACATTATGTTTTGTAGGGGTTTCTCATTTGTTTATACTGTATGTATGTATAATTTTACTTGAAGTATAATGTACTGTTATTAAATATATATACTTGAAATTATAAAATTTTCTAAAAGCTACTTAGTGTCTGTTGTCAAATACTCAATATACATTAAAATAATTCTTTATTCATGAGAGTTAATTGTTATAGGTGACAGATTTTGCTCTAAAATTTCTATTTGCTTTTAAATAAGTTAATACGTAATGAGAATGATTAATTTTTCTTGTGATGTTTCAAATCAATATTTTACTTTAAAGTAATTTGACAGTTTTCTATTGTTCTTGCATTATTAATTTATAAAAAAATTCTGTATCAAATTATTATATTACGTTTGCTGATACCTATTTTTACCAACCAAAACCGCTAAATATGGTTAATGTTTCACTAATTTTGTATTATGGTCAAATGATACATTTAATCTGGCATTGTCTTTTTAGAAACATGATTCTAGTGGGAATACAACCCACTGATAGTGAATAAAATTAATCTGTAAAAGTAATAAAATTATTCCAATAATTTTGGAAAGATCTGTGTAAAAATTGTATTATATTTGTATATATAATACAAATTATATTATTTATTAAATATTATATTATTTATTTTTGTGACTTTAAAAATTTTGAAAAATAAAAAAGGAATAATAGTTTTTATTTAGTTAAAATCTCTATATATTTTCAAGTCCTTATAGCATGCCATTTCAAAGTGAATACTACAAATATATTTTTATGTTTTGAAGAAATCAGTTATAAAAAAGGCTCTGATACTTTCACATATAAAAAAGTTCGTAAATTACCGCCTTTGTTACATATTCTAATGAATTAGGTTGTCAAAAAAATGAAAGCTTTTTTTTTTTTTTTTTTTTTTTTTTTTGTAAATAGTAATCTTATAAGGTAACGGAGATTATGTGGTGCGAGACACACTGAGGATGAAATTTTGTCATGAAATACATTTGTTACATAGAGCAACAAATAAACCATTCAAACCTTCATTACAATCTTAATTGCAGGCTTTCGATGAGAAGAAAACTATCTTCCCTATTTCTTCATCATATGCTTTAAAACAGTGGTTGCCAATTGTTGTTACGAAAAAATTTCGCTGGTCCACAGAAAAATGTTAAATTCGTCTCGTTAGTTGGTTGATTGGGCTTTATGGCGTACGGTCCAAAAATGTCTGCGCCAAGTTTTACCTAATGCTGCAAAATCTTTTTAAACCCAAACAGCATAAAATTTTAAAAAAACATTTTTGTACATAACATCAGTAAAATCTATGTATAAAAATAAAAGCGAAAAATATAGTAATATATACAATCATAAAATGTAAAACACAAAATTTAAACAACCTATTGCCCTTAAAAGGGGAATAGGTTGTTTAAAAGGGCAATAAGGTTTCTGTGGGATTACTCATCACGTGTGTGTTATGTTTTAAGATGCATTGTGAAACAATTCATTTCATAATAATACGTGAAAAGTTATAAAAATGCTACTTCATAGAATAACGCCATATAATAATTATTATAAACATATTTTGCACTTAAAAAATCCTGTTTGTGGTTTGCGGGATTTAAATTATGAATTTATTGATCAGTGAGGTCAATAAATTAAGGAAAAAGTATGGCAGCTCTAAAATATAATCTCATAGCATGTAAATGTTCCCCATAAAAAATCTCGTTATTTTTAAAACTTAAAAAAAAAAAGTTTTACTTTGGGAAAAGATAATTTGCAAACACGATTAAGTTTGAATATTTTTTCACATATATATTCTAGTACCCAGTAAAAATTGAAGAACATCTTAATACTAATCAGAATAATGTATTAATTAATCTCCTTAAACATATAAATGATTCATTTTTTTGTATGCATTTTTTTTTTCTTCAGCTTTTTTATAACTTTTTGTTACTATGTCTTCTACAAAAGTTTGCAAGAATGTCAATATTTTTATTGTATAACATAAGTTGATCAGTGTTTTATTTCTTATAAAAAATTCCATTTGAATTACTTCGCTTTGCAGTTCTTATCAAATGTGTAGATAATTATATTACGCGCGCACATTTTGCTGTCAAAATATCCCGGCGCTAATCTCGTAAAAATTGGCATTTTTCGAGCTATGACGTCATTCACTCTCTTGACTCCTTTCTACCTAGCCAGTTTTGACGTCATCATTCTCGATCGAAACCGTTCTCGGGAAAAAGGCGACACATCGACCTGAAGCTGTGCTACAGAGTTTTTCGACGAAATGTTTTAATGCGGCATCTGTGCTAAACAGACATCTGCTATTGTGTTTACAGTTTTATCATTTGCAATGAGAAAACATGAATCACCATTTGCTATAAATGAGAGAGGGGAAATGTATTTCAGGTATTTAGGTAAGGTGTGTGTACTTCCCCCCCCCCCACCAACAATCTATACTTTTTTTATTTGAGAGAAAGTTATTAGCATAAAATTAGGTAGAATTCTAAAGTTATTTTATAAAATTATATTTCGAAATATCCAATAATTATATTAATATATAAGTAATATTTAATTAATATTAATTAATATTAGTAATATTAATACGATGATATTTAATTAATATATAAGTAATATTTTTAATATATTTACTAGGTTGATTATTTTAAAGACTTTAATATTCTTATTAATTTGTTTAAGTTTTGTTAAAGTTTCAGACAATTTGATTTTTTGCTTGCTTATTTTTAAGGTTTATGAACAAAAAATATTATTTTAATCGAAATATTTTTACTTTATAAAGTATATATTTCAGTATTATTAATTTAAATTACAGATTTATATTGTGTCCCAGAGGAAAACAATCTTAAAATGCTCTTGGTATTTAATTTCAATAAACATGTTTATTTCCAGCTTAAATGATAATAACTTCTCTCTCTCTCTCTCTCTCTCTCTCTCTCTCTATATATATATATATATATATATATATATATATATATATATATATATATATATATATATGATGTATGTATATATATATAATGTTTAGTGAATATTTTTTCTTACATAAATGTTTGATGCAAAAGCCCCAATACCTGCTATAAATTCCTGAATAATGTTTATTTGCAAAGTATTCAGAGTTGTATTATGATTTTTCATCTTTGAAAACATCTGATAAAAATTTTTGAAAATTTTCAAATAGAAATTTTCACATTAAAATAGAATCAATACTACTTTTGTGTTTTGAGCGAAATTTTAAAATATCTTTTAATATACTTTAATTGCACTTGGCAAATCGATAATATACTTTGCATTTTATTCAAAATATATAGTAATTGTTAAATGCTTTATATTTTGAGTTATTAATATCAATAAAATTTGATGAAGGACATAATAAAATAGGTTATGCAGCATTATTTTCAAACAATTTTTTCACATAATATAAGTATTAATGTCTAGGATTCATAGAATTTGTCGAACTGTGGACATGAAACGGGATAAAAAAAATTGGTGATAATTTTACTACAGGATTTTTAACAGTAATTAGATAATTTTTTTATAAAATGTTCATTTCTTTAATTAACAATCTTGTTGACGTTTCGTGATGCTACTGTGCCTCTGTTTAAAAGAAAATGTAATTTTTTTTAATTAATCACAGTAAAATATTTATAAATAATGTGTATTTAATTACAATAAATTTATTTTAAAATAGTTTATGTGTTATAACACTTAAGTGGGGCTCTTTTCAGAAAATATTTTAAGTTAATTCAACTAATTATACACTTCTGATAAATACTCGAGGTCAATTCTTAGCTTAAGTAAAGGACCGTTCGGCTGTTACAAAAAAGGAACACAAAATTTTATAAAAAATAATCAGCTACTGTGTTAGTTATCATTATTTAACAGTCAATGTTTTTGTCGTAAATTTTACAATAGGTACCAAATATATATTACAGTCTTTCAAACGAAGATTTTTTTTTCCGAAAAATTGTTTATTAAGCAAATTCAATTTTGTTCAACTTAGAAAATAAGTTGTTTTCTTTCTGAGCTCCAATTTTATTTCTATATAAAAACGGAAAATACAAAAAAATTGTTGTAATAATATTTATCTCTTATCCCCACAAATTTCTATATTCCACCGGATTACCAAGCAAAAATACCGGCCACTGAATTTAAAAAAGTTGAATTAAGAGCAGTTTAAAATAACTACATATTGCAGTCAAATGTTTATGCCTGAAAAGCTTTGTGCAAAACCCTCGTAGAATGTTTTCCGACGTCATAAATAAAGATTCGTTAATAAATTTGATGAAAACAGCTCCATTACAATATTTTTAACTTTTCATTTAAGTGAGTGCATTATACTATTACTAAATTACAATTTTGTTCATGTTTAAATCGGGAAAATTAAGTTGTACAAAATAGAGTACCTATTTTTAATTACATCGAAGCAGATAGATTACCAAGCAAGAGGAATGTATGCTTGATTAGTTCTTCCAAATGTTGATAAATATAGATACTATTTTATTGTCCAGCATTTTCTTGCTTTTGTATTTCCATTTTTTAATATATAGTTTTGTTTTGTAAAATTTCAGGCATGAATATTTTATTTCTGAAGCTATATTATTTTATCCTTTATAACTCAGAATTATATCACACATTTATAATTAGATTGAAATTAATGAAGAGCGTTCGCATCCATTTCATTCTAACTAATATTAAACCAAAATTTAAAAAGAAAGAACTAAAAATTTTATTTTTATAACAAATTATTATTTTTTTTTTTTTTTTTTTTTTTTTACTAATAAAAATTAATGATCATGACATATGTTGAACATATAAAGAAATATGTTATGCAACACATGTTATTTGTTGTCAAATAATATAATGTCCTTATTATTATAATTATTGTTAAAGTTTTTATCATTTTTTAAAAACATTTTCATTTGTTGAAGCCAATTTCTGATCATGTATTTTTTGTTTATTAAGAATAAAGTATTTATATAATTTAATTTATATTTTCTTTTTTCATGATAAAAATCTAAAATTTCCAAAAACTTTTTTAAATAATTTCAAATTTTTTTTTCACATAAGCTCCCAAAAGAACTTTTATAAAAAAAAATTTTATACGTATTATGAATATTGATTTATTTTATTATATGTATATTACTAAACACTTTCAATGAATTTCTTTTTAACACTAAATCAACTCAAACTTTTCCAGTTGTTGATATTTTCCAAATATTTTTATTATTTCAGTAAAAGGGATAAATGTGTAATGGTCTCTATAATCCCTCACTCAATATTATTTCCTCTTGTGAATTTTTTACTTTAATTAAATTCTTCTAAACATATTAGGTTTCTCTATTATATGATAAAATACTTACCGCATCAAGTATAATGCTAATTATCAATATATATTTACTTTGATTTTTAATCGATTTAAAAAATTCAAATATTTTAATTTTTAAAAAAAATATGATAAAGTTGATTTTATGAGAAGTTATTTTATTCGTGTTTATAAGCAATACTCGGAACATTTTAAGTATTATAAATGTTAATATCTTCAGCAATTCCATTTCAGTAAAACATTCATGCAAGGAATGCATTCCTTTACTTCACTTGAAAAATTATTCTGCATATATCTTTCCTCGTTGAAGAATTATTTGTGAGCAATAAATACAAAAATTAAGAATGGAATGATATTATTTTACTATTATTAATATTTCCTTATTTCTTGAATTCAAGTGTCTGTTTTGATATCAAATACTAATTATTAAAAAAAATTTTATATTCATTAAGCGAAATTTAATGAGCTCACATTAATTTTCAAAATACAACTCCTAATGCTTAAGTTATTGCATTGGTATAATGCAATAACTTGACAGATAAATTTATGTAACTTTCTTTAGATAAATAAAATTATATTTTTCCAGAGAATAATATTTTACATCTATTTTTTCATAAAATAGAGTTTGAAATTCAAAAATTAAAACATTTTAAATATTTCACTAATTATTTAATATATTATGCAATATTATGAAATTAGTATGATAAAATCATAATATTGTTATTTTTATCACTTACTTTATTATTAGAATTTAATAAGTTTTTTCGGTTCTGAGTCAAAATTGAAAATACTAATCGAGGTATACTAATTTTTAACTCTTAATTATAAGCATATAATTATTACGAAACTGAACAAAATTAAATGATGAATGTATTCATTTTATTTAGCTGTACATCAAGAGCCAGAAGCACAAGTGCTATGGTAATGAACTCCACTCATGTTAAATCTGGCAAGTCAATGTTAAGAGGTGTTGAAATGCATCTTTCGGTAGCTGATGGAAGTATTTAAAATTAGAAGAATGAAAAATCAAAAGTAATTCGAGAAGCAGCTCTCTGAAGTGTGTACAAATCACATTATGAGACAGGATTTGTTTCTAGACATGCCGTTGGGGACACGGACCATTGATTTATGAGATAAATAGAAATGATTGATGTCAACAACGATAAACATGGAGGTTCTGATCAATGATTGATGCTGTTATGATTGATGATTGATGCATTTAAATTAGTATTGCTTTCAAACATTCTCATGTGTCGTTTTACTTTTAAGGTTTTTACTTGGCCACAACACTTGTCACATAATTTCATTTAAATTTTGATAATTTGGCGTTGGATCAATAACCGATCGTTTTGCCTGTTGTTTATATAGGTGCTCTTTACTGCTTCATTTGAGTTTATATTGCTGGAAATATAATGACAAAGATTAATATTAAATAAAATGTATATGAAATTTAGCTCGACATGCATATCATTCATGTCATAAATATGTAATGGAGAAGCATAGTCAGTATTTATACTAGACATTACGTTAAAAAAATCAATTTTGATAAAAGAGCAGTTGCATATTAAACTGCAATGGTAGGACTATTGGCAAGTTGAGTTTTGAATTATTATGGTAATAAACAAATCTTAATCATGGAAAGATGTAATTAACTTTCTTTATGTGATTCGCTCCTTGTATATTTTATTACAACCGAAAATTAATTGTTTTCTTTACGAATAAACTAGTTTATAAATTAAACACTATTCATCATAATATGTAAATCAAATTCCTGCCACTGAAATATGTCTAGAAGTAGAATTAAATTTAATATTATGAAAGTAAAAGTATAATACAAACGTTATTTTATTCATCCATATTTTATATTACACAATTCCCTTTATATAAATCTCATCAGTTGTAAGCTTATTAGAATTTTTTTATTTGTAAATATTTCAAAATGATGAAAGTAAATAAGTCGACCAGTGATGTGTTTCTCCCTTTCTGATTATTGAAAATGATAAAAGGGCCAACAACCCCGTAATTTTGAAAGCAGTCACGTGATGAGATCGATTTCTGAGCTGATATAACCCCATTATATTGCCTTACGGAATAGTGCAGCCGACATCATCGGAAAACATCGAATTCTGCTACATTATATATGGGAGAAAACAGAATTAATAGAATGGAAAAGTTTATTCCTTCTATATAAATATAACTTAAAATAGTATACTAACCATTGCTTATTAGAAAATATTTCTAAGAAATATTAACTACATAATATTTTTAAATACATAAATTTATTGAAACAAAATTAAGTGGGATCCTATGATTTATGTTCTTTGTAGATATACTATTTAATCATTTTTTTTTCGACAGAAATATTATTCATATTGAGGTATTAACAACTGAACAAAATAATTCAGAAATTTATATAATGAATGTTTTTACTGTGGATATATCTTGAAAATGATTATTTTGAAGATATTTCATGTAGTTATACTAAAACAAAAAATATTGAAAATTTTTGATTTTATTGAAAGTGTAAATCTTGAAAGAAAAGCATTTGTTTTTCGTTCCTATAAGCTGTAAACACACAGTATGTAATTTTTCCTTTATATGTGAAACACTAGGGACCTCAATGAATTGAACCGTAATTTCCACAATGTATGTATTGCAGATTACAATGAGTTTAAATAGTGCAGCATCTTTTTTTTTATATATTTTTCTTCTTCTTCTTTCCCCCCCTCCCCCACAAATTGGTCAGCGATGACACTTTTGCTGTTACTATGTGATGAAAATTGCTGTCGTAAAGATTTGCAAATAAAATCATATAAAGCTAACAAGAAAGAAGAAAAGATTTAAAAACGATTTTGCATTTTCAAGGTTTCAACGTCCTTTTTAGCACAACGGATGTGGGCGATTGCTTACAATATTGTCGAGCATAACACTAGAAATCAAGTTTTTTGGCATCTTCCCGCTCTGAAATGTCTTAGATTTCTTGCTATATACAATGGACCTAAGTAATCATTTTCACGATAACTTCAATCGAAACGCATTGTGGCTTGAGTTGATAACATACACAAGTGTACTTAGTTTCTTCCAATTTTCTTCTTTCTAAATCGAGTACATTTTTGGAAGTGGATCGCCTCAACTTGGCTAGTGTTATCATGCATAATTTGGCGCTGATTTTGGAAGCATTTTCTCTTTTCAAACGGAACAACTTGATCAGTTCGTCGTTTCATGATGAGCGCATTGGTGACCTGACAAAAGAAGAAAGAGATCAGGAAAAATTAGGTGCCGTCATTCGAAATTCTCTCACTATAACCGTAACTTTTATCACAATCTGAGCGTTATTCCAAAGAACTGGGTATGAATTTTTGTTCGAATAATTCAGCTTGTTGCAGCCTGAAGTTCATATATAAATGTAATTTTTATCTTATATTTGATTATCATGAAAAAAAAATTTAAAGAATTGTTAACAAATTTTAAACATAGGTTTGAAGATTTTAAATGTTTAAATTCTACATTTTTAGTGTGCCCACTTGCTCGTAACATTATTGCAAAAGGATTTCTAATTTCTGAATACTTACTGAAAAAAAAGTTATAGAATTAATTTTGTTTGAGAAGAAAGAGGATAATACTTTGTAAATGCTTCTTCTACTGTCTAAAAAATAAGTTTCTGTGTAAAAATATGTTTTTTGTAAAGCTTCTATAGCCTGAATTATGGAAATTTGTACCAAATCAAAATATGCAATCTTAAAGTATGTTATTTCTAATCTTATCTATCATTCTAATTAGGTCTTAATCACAAAATATATTAATTTATAAAAATACATAATTGTATTATAAATTAAAGTTTATGTAATGCCTTATAAAATATTTAAAAAAATGTCGCTTTCTTCGATCTTATGTATGTCCATTGCATTTAATTAAAATGAAAACGCATATTAATGAATGAGACATTTTTAACTTTCCTATTACAAATTCTTTTGATTTATATTTTTTATATATATTCACTAAGGAGTTTCTATAAAAATATTAACTATATCTTTTAAACTTCTTCGATTGATTTTGCATAATATATATATATATATATATATATATATAACTTGTTACTCTCTTTTAAGCGCGATGTAATCATACTCATGCGATGTCACTAGGATTTTTCATTACCCATTATTTAAAGTGACAAATACAAGGGTGGTAAGTTTCTTGACAAAGAATAACAGTAAGAATGATGTACTCAGATGCTTAAGTAAGAAAAAATTCTTTTCATGAACATTCATTAATTTAACTACTAATTGTTCGCAATAAGCTTTTAAAAGTAACAATCAAGTCAGTATTGTTATGAATTTACTTTTTAATGAAACAATCTAATACTTTTTTAAAGCCCTTTATTATCTTTCACGTCGCTTTTTCACATACAGTGAAGCATAAAGGAGAAAACTTCAAGCATACACGAATCCATCTCTTGTTTTTAACTAAGGCTTATATTAAATCTAAAACCTTTCATTCGGTATATACACTAGCTTGTGGTGAACTCCTGCTATGAACTTTGACATCACGTTGTAGATAGTCGAACAATATGAAACTTGTAATGCTTTTTACTATTCATCATATATTATTGTCTACCAGGAGTATCATGGATACTAGAATCACGTGTTGCAAGAATGAAAATCCTGGAAGTTCCCAACCTATCACGACCTTGTAAACCGAAACATTAGGACTCAATAAGTCTTTATTTAAAAAAAAAATTAGCACCCTGGTATTCCATATTTAATAACTAATCAATGAAGTAAAATAAGAATAGATGTTGCTAGGTATGAAATATCCACTAAAGGACTTTCTTTAGATAATGGATCTTATTCATGTACTAAAAACCCAGAAAATTCTCCAGCCCAACAGACTACGTCCATATTCCGCTTTACTAGTATGGCTGTGATCGAAAACTCCCAAGAGCGGGGTCTTGCTGTCATTAAAAAATTGTTTCTTGGATATTGGATTTAGTTGGTCTTTGAAACGTCATTACTATCAGCATGTCAAATTGAATTCAGAATTATTTCAAATATTAAAGATAACAATTTTTAGCTTGATAATGTGGCTATGATAAAAAAAACACTACATTTTGCATAATTTTTTTTCGATGCAAAATTTGCGTTCAATATAAGATAACAAAACGCTTCTTTTAAGAGATAATATGTTGTTAATAATTGTTTATTAACGTTTGATAAATTGTCAAGTCTATTTTAGCAGAGATTTTGGGGTATTAGTTCGAAAACTGTTATGGGGAAGTTTTCAATTCATTTTTGGTATAACCAATTTCGTTGATTTAAAGTTAGGTTACAAAAATCTAAATAGAAGAAAATCAAAGCCAATAAATCTAGTTAATGTAAAATGCAGTGAGAGTTTTTCTGTTTAAGTACTTGAGTTGCTTAGGTTCAATTAGTGTGTATTTACGTTATTCTGCAAACATACTCGATTTCAAAGTTACCAAATATGCAATTTTTCATTCTTAGACAAATTCCGTTTCCATTGGACTAATTGAAATTAATATTTATGTTTGTCTTTTGTGATCATCGATTTGAAAGAGCTTACAGCAATTCTGTGTTGTTTCTAGAGGTAGGCCATCTTTTATTTTATTGTATATTTAATCATATAAGATCAATTTTGCAGTATTTATTAAATATAGCGGAAGTTTTTTATAGTGACCTGAAAACAAAACAATTTAATTGCAAAAATTTAGTCTTACTTATTTTTCAGTTACCTCTTCTTCGAACGTAAATTTAGCATGATTTAATAATCTCAGTTTAGAATAATAATTAAATGAAAAGAAATAAAAAAGAATTGATCAAAATAGGCAAAAATTTAAAAAAGACCATAAAATTAATAGATCATCAACAAATGTTCAATTTTTCTTTTTCACCGCTAACTCATTATGATGTGTCTATAGTTGTAACAAGAGATAATAAACAATATAATTATATGCTCAGATGTATAATCGTATGTGGTGGCAGAACGGGCTGAAAAGCCAAATACTTAACGACATGCTTTTAAAATATTTATTTCATGTTGCCTTTATTCATATTTTGGTTTATACTTTATAAATGCGTTTATACATTCTACGCACCAGCTAGAAGTTTATAATTTGAAAAAAAAATCATCGAATGTATATTGTACACATTTTAAGGTAAATGTCATAATCACTCCTTTGATAATATATATATATATATATATAAAATCATGCACCATATATAGCATAATTACTAAATAATAAGCATAAAATAATGGCTTGACTTAAAAAAAAAAAATTCAATTTATTTTACTTGGCATTGAGGAATTTGGTTAGATATAGTAAAGAAAACATATAGTTTGAGCACACTCAAAATTATTAGAAAAACAAAAAAAAAATGATTATATAATAATAAAAACTACTATATAATCGAAGAAAAGAGCAACATATTGATTGCATAAGAAATGCTGGAAATAGAATTTTTCTTGACGAGTCCTTTCATGATTATTCGGTCGAAAGAACTTGTTTGTAAGGAAGTGAAACTTCCTCTCGATAAAAAAAAATTGATAAACACTATTATGAAGCAATAATGGGAAATTTTAATTGAAAAAAAATTGTTTATTATCAAAGCATTCAAGATAGAAAAGTGTAATTTTATTGCGAAAGTGCAGACTTTTTTTGTTTTATTAAATGATAGCATTTTGCAGCCTTATTTCCATTTTGTAGTTCGCTGCTTATTTTTGGACAGCTATAAGGACTTTTGAATGCTATTGTAAGGGCCATGTCTATGACTAAGATAGAATTGATTTCTTCAATTACGAAACAAAACTTCGTAATACACTCTGTAAATTGGAGCAAGAATATGGAAATAGAATTTTGATTCTGAATACCGAAATTGGATGGAATGATATTAATCATCATTCCATGAAAAGTAACTATGACAAATTAATGTTGACAAAGATGTATGAAAAATATATAACGTCACAATGATTATCCGGTATTGTTTTATGTAGTTGCTTCTTAAAATCAATGAGATAAGCGTTCTGGAATTTAACATCATGCTTCATAATTGAATTGCTTCTCGCAAAGCCTTTGTAGAACATAGAAAATCAAGAATATTCATTTTCAGTTTAATACAATCATTGTAAAAGCAACAAAGAAGCTTAAAATGTTGTCATATTGAAATCGGATAAATAAGAGTATATGAAAATATTATCTGTACAATGTTACAGCGATACGGCGACTTCAAACTGAGTTTTGGTTTTTTATAGCATTTTGGTGGTGTTGGAGAGCTTGGAGAAAATGCCAACATTCGAAGCCCCAACAACCATAAAATGGAAACGCATTAATCAAATTGTTGAATGTACTGAATTTTTAAAATGTTACTTTTTTCCTGCCCTCAAAATAGCGACCCAGTGTTACTTAAAAGTTAAATATATTTTCTGCTTGAAAGTTAAATATTTTTATTACATAATATGCCTTGCATTTAAACTAAGAGAACGTGTTAATTTGAATCGATTTCCAACAAAACTTTTGAATGAAAGCTCCCGGAAAGGAACATTTATATCTCCCAAGATAAATTATAAAATGGAAACCAAAGTACATATTTAATAGTATTAAAAATTCATTTCTTTGGATCAGCATACTTAAAAATTCTGTTAAAAATAAGTGAATTTTATTCATCCATCTTTCGAAGATTTTAAGTAAAATATTGCGTGCCTCTTAGATTTTGATCATTTTTTAATAATAGCGAATTTTTTATTTGGTTTATTTTTTAAGATATTTTTAATGTGTTTACTTTATATGGTAAAGCAATATGACTCTCTTGGTACAGGAAATGTGTAAATCTATGGATAATAATTTTTTTTTTACAATTTTAAATAAAAGTTAGTCATTTAATGTGTTATAAAATTTTTAAGATATATTTTGTAAACAAGGTATTCTCGTTATATTGAAAATTACATTGTGAATTGTCTTGAAAATTCGTATTGACCTTTTATATTTACTCATAAAAATTCAATAAACTCAATTTTTCATTAAATTTTGACGAAAAGTTTTTCAAGAAAAAGCTATAGTTTCAGATTTTTAAAATGCATTTTCACTATTAAATTTATTTTAGGTTTTCTTTATTAATCTTGATATGCTTTTAATGTCCTTTCCCATGCATTAATCAAAATATTTAAAAAAAAAAAATTTAACTTTCTAGACTATACATATTCATTTGTTTATGACTACTAAAGAAATTCTACTGAAAATGTTGATATATTTCCTTTCTAATGATCGTTTTTAGTCTCCAGATACAGAAGGACTTCAGCTGATGAAGAAACTGTTGCGGAACAAGCTCCAGCAGTCGAAGCCGGAATGATTGTGTTGAGTGATCTTCTCCAGTGCCTCGTGGAATGTTCTGAGAAAGCAGCTAAGATTGCTCAAATCTTCCGAGATGAGAACGATCTTTTCGATGTCCTGATACAAGAAAAGTGCAAATCTGAGGCGAACACAAGATTTGCACATGACTTCAAGACTCTGGCTGATGTGTTGGTGCAGGAAACCATCAAAAGAGATGTTGGTAAAAAGGTATTATATTCTTTTGATCAGCAACTAAATTACATGACTTTTTTTTCTTTTATGGGATATTTAATTCGGAATTACTATTCCAATTACATTTCTTTTAAAACTTATGAGCAGATGTGTTCAGTTAATAAGGGTATCTTGACCCCCAAGTAAGTAATTCTTAGATGAAAAATGTGATAAATTTCTAGATTTAAAATTATGTAAACATAGAAAATTTTGCTAAAGAATTCTTCGTATTTAGTGGGAATTTGAGGATCTCATTATAATTATCTAGTGACGATTTCATACTGTTGAGACCACAAAAATTGTATTTTTATTAAAATTGTAATTATCTATAACATTGTTTATATTATGTATATTTTACTCATCTAAAAAGCTTATATTAAATAACGCAATTAAAAGTTTTTCAAAATAACAAAAGATATGGAAACGAGAAAACGGAAAAAACTTCGTATTTTTACATGTTTTGCAAAGGGCTTTCTTTGCAATATTTAATGCATACTGATTAATTAATTTATGTTTAATGCGTATTAAACTTGAATTTTCTGGGAAAAAAAACTGCTTGGTTTTTTTCAAGCTTGACGTTTTCTTTATTTATGCTGAATCACTGTGCATCTTCTTATCTGATTTCTAAATTTGTTTTTAGAAGTGGGCTGAATTTTAATGGAATTAATGCCACTTATTCTCGTGACATACTGTTTTTCGATTGTAAGCACCATTTTCCGTCTGAAACACATTTAATTGTTTTCTTAAAAGTTACGAATCATTTGTAATATTACATTTCAAAATAATATAAATTTCTTAATATTTTGGACGCGACAGGCCACTAACAGGAAGTACTTCTGATAGTATTTTTAAGATCATTCCAAGTTTTATCATCGATTGGATAATATATAAGAATTCACAATAATTATTGAAATATTAACCACATTTGTTTGTTTTCATAATTGATTTATTTATGTACTCTCTATATTCTGCATAAATTTTTACCTACATTGAAGTAAAGAATTTCTCTTTTCAAATTGTTATGTATCCCCTTCAGCTTATTTCAAAATAACTAAAGTACGTCTGCAATGTGAATAATAGTCTTAGTTTGAATTTTATACAGTGGGAATATAATATTATGCAATGATTTAAGTCGTTGGCGCATGTAGATTATAATAACATTGAAATGGAATTGATATCAATTATTTCAAAAGACTAAGTTACTAATTAATGTAGATATTTGAATAAAAATATTTCCTACACAGATTGATTATTAACATAGCTTAATGTTGAAAGGGTTATGATCGAATTCCTTACTCTCTTATATCAAGAGCCAATTGCCTTCACCAACTTGGGCTAGTATGTGAGAAACGACTTATATATATATATATATATATATATTAAAAGGAACGAGGAAATGTATTGAGGGATTGAAACTTTAAAGAAATAATGCATACTTGCTTAGATAATTGTAAAAAGTTATTTTATAAGTCCTTAATTAAAACTTTTTTACAAATTTTAGTTTATTAATTAAAGTTTATTAAATGAAAATTCTTTTAATGATATATTTCGTTTATCGTAATTTAGCAAATTCTTATTGGTTTTGGCTTCTATATGCTGCTTATTAATGGTTTGATTTTAGTTTTAGTTCATGGATTATTTTATATATATGTATATATATCGTAGCGAAAAATTTAAACAGTGTAAATATTTGTGGGAATGTTTTATTTAATTACTTCTTTCATCGTGTTATTGCTTAATTAATAGAATTATTGTCTAATAGTTCATTCTGTCAAAATTTTAATTTTCACAACTGAGAAATAAGTCTATAAAATCTAAAAGCCAGCTTTGTGACAATTTGCGATATTTTTTGGCATCGAACCCAAAGGAGCCTCACAATAAGAATGTGCTACAAACTTCCAGGGATGAAAATTCTAGGAATTTGAACAGAAGAAGAAATATCGGTCAGTCGGACACTTCAGCTCTTAAAATTGCTGTTTAATTTCTGTATTATAGAAACTGAGTAAGTTTTTCTTGCTTGTGTCAAGTTGAAGTAATTGTAATTTATTGTGTGACTGTGAGAGATTAGATTAAAATTTTGAGCTTTATAAAAATAACACCTAACTTTTGCATTTTAACGTCGCCAAGAAGAAACACTATTATAACAGCATTTTCTTCGGTGCTATGGCAGAGCAATTTTCTAAATAAGAAGTAACACATTATTACAAATACATAAAATCCCTTTACAATATTACTTTAATAATTATAATTATTATACAAATAAATTGGAATTATTCTAAGATTTATACTCTAAAGAAATAAGCTAAAACATTAAATGCTGATTAAGCAAAAATAAGAAATACTTTGTAGCTTTGCATGAAGTAGCAATTTTCAGTTCGTTTTTTATTTCATGTTGAATCTTCATTTCGTCAGCTATTTTTTATTTCATGTTGATAAAAATATTAAACTTACAGCGGGTAAAAGAAGTATTGGCAATTTCTATAACTGATCAAATTAGCTAAAAAAGGAAATGCTTGACAATTTTAACTGGACATAACGAACACAGGAGGTAAGAAACACACAAATCTAATGTAAATTTCCTTTTAATATGCCTTTTACACAAAATATGCAACAAAAACGTAATTTTGCATGTTAAAAAAGTATTGGCAAAGTTCTAACTGTTATGCAAATTTTGTCATGTTAAGGTCACGTGTTTAGACTGATAAGAAAGCTTGTTAATATAAGGTCAGCAGTGCTATTTCAAAATTTTTAAAACGTTATTTTGCTAATGCTGTGATAAAATGGCTTCGAAATCGAAGGAGGTGAATGTTAATGTTAAAAACATGATTATTTTGCTCAAAAATGAGGGCTTAACTTATCGTGCTATAGAGGAAAACAAATAAGAATAAGTTTATTTACTGTCAGAGGTGTTGTAAAAAAGTTCAACGAGACAGGATCCGCGGAAAATAAGGTTGGAAGTCGACGGCCAAGAATATTTTCTGCAAGGGAGAAACGTAGCATTATCAAAGAGGTTAAAAAAAATCCCAAAATAAGTGCACCCCAGTTAGCCAAAGATGTTGTTAATATTTCGCATAAAACTTTTAGTGTAAAGACTATACGGAATGTTTTACATGAAGAAAGTTATTATGGAAGGGCAGCTAGAAAGAAACCTTTCATTTCGGAAAGAAACAGAAGAAAGAGATAAGATTTTGCAAAAATCTCATGTTAATTTATCAGATGAGTTTTGGAACACAGTTATTTTTTTCCGACGAATCGAAGTCTAACATTTTTGGGAGTGATGGGTGACAATATGTGTAGAGAAAGCCAAACACCGAACTGGAAAAATAACCTTTCACACCGACTGGGAAAGCTGGTGGAGGGAGCGTCTTAGTTTGGAGCTGCATGGCAGCAAACAGAGTTGGTAAACTGTGCTTGATAGTATTATGACAACACGTACGTACACCGACATATTGGACCATAATTTGCAATCAAGTGCCCAAACATTTGGCTCCGGAACTTCATTTGTGTTTCAACGAGACACTGACCGCATACAGCGAACCTCACCTGGGAGTGGTTACTGTATCAATCTCCTCGCCAGTTAAAGACGCCGCCTCAATCGCCTGATATAAATTCAATTGAGAAATTATGGCACAAATTGGACGTAGAAGTCAGAAAACATAAAATTTCGTATGAAGACGAACTTAAGCGTATACTCCTGAAAGAATGGCACAAAATTTTCAATAGTACAACCAAGACTTTGATTTCCTCTATGAGAAATAGATTACAAGTTGTTATAAATGCAAAAGGTATGTATACAAAGTATTAAACATATCCTGATTTTGTTCTCACATTTTACTTATTATTTTGCCAATACTGTTTTCACATGTAAAAATACGTTTTTGTTGAATATTTTCTGTAAGAGGCATATTAAAATGAAAGTTTCATTAGATTTGTGTGTTTCTTACCTCTTGTGTTCGCTATGTCTATTTAAAATTGTCAAGCATTTCCTTTGATAGCTAATTTGATCTATTATAGGTAATTGCCAATACATTTTTTGCCCACTGTATATATTTTGTTCAATTTTTTTTATTCTGACAACTTTTTGTCATTTGTTCAATTAAAAAAGGCTTCGATGGAATTTACAAAAAGCATATTGTTACAAATTACTTGTTATGTATTTTTATTTACTATCTTTTTTTTGAATATATCAGATTAGATTGAAAAACTCAGATGTTGGGCAATAATTGCTTAATTTAGGCGTATTCTACGTTAATAACGGGATTTCTAGTGACTTAGTGAGTTTTTTGACAAACACTTGGTGAAAATTAAATATTTCTGTAAAATTTTATCATCGAAGCTCTAGGACCAATATTAAGAGAGAAAGCCTAGAACTTTTTAGAAACCTTGGTGAAAATCTGAGATTTTCACATCAAGTCAGGTATAATAAAGTCTCCTAACATAGAATTATTTGTTTGTGAAGACGACCAGTCTTGAACTGTGTTTATAAGCTGTTTCCTGTTGTATTAGCTGAATTCGATCATTGTAACAGACTTTAACTGTTGGAATTTCCTGTATCTTGTAGAAATTGCTACGATTGAAAATCTTGTAATTTTCAATGTATTATTTTATCGGCTCTCAATCACGAAATCCAAAGCGTAGGACAATATGATAGTTTCTAAATAAATTACTTAAAAAATTTGGTTAATTTACAATCGTAATTATAAAAATTCGATAGACATCATTTTAATTTCTTTATTTATTAAAACAAAATAGATGTCTGTGCGTACAATTATTATAACTTGGACTCTTCTGCATAAACTTTTAATAAATTTGGTCCATTTTTTTTATTTAGTGCGTGTTAATGACTATACACGAAATAAGCTGGTTAAATGAACTTTATCGTTGCATAAAAACAAGATAATCGATGGATGTATCACTATTAAAGTTAAGATTATTAACTTCAGTTAAGATTATTTCTTTTCTTACTTGTTGCATAGAAACTGTAAGTGATTTTCATTGCAATTAAATAAGTTTTTAAAAATTTCCTTATTCTATATAAAATATTTAGTATCGCAGACACGTTTTTCTTACTAGAGAGTAACCAGAAAACTTGCTGTCTACTGTTAAAAAATATGAATTTTTTAGTCTTCATAGAAATATTACCTTTTATTCAATTAAATGAATTTAATAAGAAAGATTATTTCATTTGTTTGGAATGTTTACAGTTAAGAGACTTTTTCTTTGTGATTCTGGTTTACCAAAATGATTACAAGACAAAAAAAAAATGAACAAAAAATAAAATTCACAAGACTATTTTTAATGTGATTGCATTATCATTTTCCAATTTTCAGAATAGAGTAATAATTATGAAAGTAATAAAACATTCTAATTAAATATTTGCTAATTGTAATTTATAATCTAAAAGAATTTCATGGAATGATAGAAATCGTCATTAAAATGGAAAACATTATTAATAATTCTTTCTAAGAAATTTGGATTTATTTTATAATGAGCAATTATTTTTAGTCTTATCATGTGCTTTTAAGATTTAATCTCGTTAATGGAAGAGAAACCGAAAAATTATTTTTTTAAGATTTATTTCCTTTACTGCATCTGGTGCATGCCAAACTTGAGGTTTTTTGATTTTCTAAAATTATTCTTGATTTAATTAAATTGCTCTTTATTTGCAAAATATTGCAACTTTCATTTCAAAAGCTCAATTTATTACTGAAATACGAGATTTTTATTAAAGCCTTTTCAAGAATTTTTTGATAAGAATTTTCAGATATTTATTGATTCAAGTCGTTTTTAGATACTGTTATGGCAAAACTTACCTCTTATTGGTTTTTATTATCTTTGACTTGAATAAACAAGAAATGTTTACAGACTATTTAATGGAAGATCCATTACAATTGTTATATTACTTGATTACAATTTCTCACTTGTGATATAAGACTTGATTAAAATTATATTTGCTATAAAAAATAAATTCGAAGCATTTAGAATCTTAAAAATGTTTATTTCAGAAAATGACAATTTTTCCTGTTGAATCAAGGAAGCATTATTAATAATTTAAGATGAAAATAAATGTCCTTTATTTTTATTATTGAAGCATCATACCTCGATAATTGGGATGATGCATCATGCTATTAGTTTAAGATATCTCATATAATTTATTTTTTCTAATAAATGATTTTCTAGGACAACACCTAACTTTGATAAATTCCATCTTCAATGGTCACATTCCAAACCTTCAGATCCAAGGTAGGAATCGAATTCAATAGCTGATCTCATCTTTGTTGGAAAAATCAATCACAGCAAAAATTGAGTTTAATTTTCGAAGCTGTCATCATTTATTGATATTGGTATTTTTTTAAATTTATTATAAAATTCATGGTATGGTAATTAATCCCGCCTTGTGAACTATTTGAATTTCTCATTTTGATCTAGTTTTTTTTAATTAGAATTAAAATTTAAATTAACTACTATTTTTTATCTACCTTGTGTGTGTTTGTTTATGTGTGTGGCAACACACACACACAGGTTAACTTGTACTCAAATAATAACAAAAAATCAAAAAATGAATTCAAATTGCTTAATTTCTTCACTGAAAGTCTACTACAAAACGATGCAAAAAATTGTAAAATGGCAGCGAACAATTTACTATCTCCATGTACCTTTAAATCACGTCTAGTACTGCAAGAAAAAAATTATCATATTTAAAAACTAATGTATCAAAACTTTAAAATATAAATGATCGGTGCATGTATATGTTGTTGAAATGCATTTTTTAATATCAAAATCTCATAAATATACGCACAAATGTAATGGGTACAACACTTAAAATTTTATGTTGCGTTGCTAAATCGTAGCGTTATTTAGTATTAGTCTTTATTAGCCGAATGTATCAGTGTAAACTTCCGGCTTTGACTGAAATAAAGAAAAAGATAAAAATAAGAAAGCATTAATATATTTATTATAATGTTTTGTTTTCTTTATTTTACTCTTGCCTTAAAACGTTTGTCCTGAAAATTTATGCGGATGGTTATTTTGTTATAATATTGTTTGTTATGTGAAATATTATCCTAATTGGATAATATTTATTCTAAAGGGTGTGTTAGAAAAATTTCTTACTTTATATCCAGACGAAAGGAGTACAACAGTTTGTCACTGGCATGTCAATGTTCTAACCATTGTAATCATTGATATGTATTTTATCATCAATTTAAGAACTAGTAATTTAACTCTTCATTACAATATTCATAATTGTGGCAAATGCATACATAAATTTAGCTCTCCTTTAAAAAAAGTGCAATGGTTTATATTACTAAGAGTTTTCTTGTAAAATGTTCGTTTTTCAGTATATACATTCTTAATTCAAAACATTATTGTGAAAAAAAAATCACCATGTTGACAATTATACTTGTAAATAAAATTTCTACCACATTATTCAGAATAATTCAGAATCCGCAAAATTTTATGGTTATATTTAACGGTATTACAAAATATTTCTGTGTGTCGCTATTATTTTCTAGAAATTAAGTGTACATTACTGTATACAACTAAGCAATACATTACATCACAATACATATTAATTTCAAGGTTATTGTTAACAGTTAAAATTCACAATACACAACTAATATAACATTTATCTATTTTCACATGGAAATTTACTGCTACTCAAATCTATAACCATTATCATAAAAACAACCTTTTAATCCTAGTATCCAGACTTGACCACCAACATCCAAGGTGAGGAGCAAAACTCGTTCAAGAACAGACACGGTCAAGCCGTGAAGATTGAACTGACGGACAGTGTAGATCGCACCGTCAATATGTTGGTGGATGTCTTGGATGGCAGGAAGAATGTAGCGAGAGCTGTTGCTGCCATCATTCATTCCACGGAGATTGTGTGTGAGAGGCAAAGTTGTTCACGTGACGTCATCCCTGCTGTTAAAACCGGAATTTGGGTTGATCCAATTGGTATGATTCTTTTTCGGAAGTGTTAATTCATATTTAATTATTTTAAATTCCATCTTCATTTAAATAATGAACAGACCGTTTAAATTTATTCTGAATTTAATAAGCAGGCTATATGACAAAAATAACAATAATCGAAGTAATGACACAAAATTATATTCAAAGGAAGTGAAGCACATTTTATTCTATTTATAAGCAATAATTTAGAAAAAAAATATTGATATTTTTAATTTAATGTCAAGTATAATGCTTTTTAATTATTAAAAGGGTTTTTAAAAGAGATTACATTTTACTTTAAAAAAGAGATTACATTACGTAATTAATATACAAATTTATTACTTAATTATTGCTAAAAGATCCTTCATACAATGGCAGATTCCACAGCAGAGTTTATTGAAGGAAATTATGACGAATCCGAAGAATGCGGTATGCAGCCTTATGGTCTCAAATGTGTCTGCGTGTTGATCGGAGTATATGACAAAGAAACTCATACTCCCATATTAGGTGTTATAAACCAACCATTCCATTATAAAGAATCAGAAGAGGCGAAGTAAGTATGCTTAGGAATTAGATTTTACTTGACATCTTGTAGAAATCCATAGACAATTACATTAAGTAAAAATAAGAATGGAATAATTTTTAAGTAATAAATATAGAAACCTCTCAACTAATTATTCAACAATCCTTAATCATTTTAATTGATTAATTATATGCTAATTAAGTTTTTATTGTTGATTAATACAATTTATGGTCATTATTTTATTAATAAATTAAGCTTACCATACTGTACTCTTAATATATGCTAAAGTTATTATAAATTGATGAATTTCTACAAAGTCATATATAAGGCATTCGCGCTAAGAAAATATGTACCAAGTTCAATGAGTTTAATGGAACATTTTCAGCATATAATTTAATACTTGCTCTTTAGTTAACCATGATTTTTTGTTCATTCTTATGAAAATGCATTAATGGAAAAAATTCGTTTCAGAAAACATCTCAGAATACATTCAGAATAATTTCTTTTGACAAAAACCATACTTATCAAAGCTGTTGTTCTTCCATATGATAGTTTGTTTTTAGGATTTTCCTATTTTATACAAATTTAGTTTACAGTGAAAACATTTCCAAAGTATTTTTAGTATTTATATATAATATTAATGAATATAAATTTATACTGAAAATGTAAGATTTAAGAATCATTTATAATATTTAACTACACTTATTCGTGATGCTCATGAAAAATACAAGTATTACTTAATTTTAAGCTGGACTGATAATTATATTATTCCAATCAGACCTTAATATATTTAAAAATATTATACCTTTAAAATAGATCTCTATGTTCACAGGTTGTCTTATTTCTTGTTTATTGTTACAAGTTGTCTTATTTAAATGTATCTTATTTTATTTATATTTGTATACAATTAATATACTCGTTCCTGTAAAATACTTTCAATGTATTACGGCAGAGGGTGGTCTGATTTGATACAATTTCTTAATTCAATTTATCTGGATAATTAAGAAACTATGTTTTAGCTTTCATTTTCCTTTACTCATTTTACTGAAGAATCAGAATGCAATGTGAATTCTTTAATTCTTGTTGAAGTATTACGAGCTTCGTTAGCTATATATATATTCAGCGAAAAAAATGTGTAATGTAGCGATTGTATTTTGTATTTAAAAGATGAAAAGAATACAGCTTTGAATAAAAACAAAAAATACATTATGAAATCAAACCAAGAAAATTATAAAATAGAATTGAAACAAATAGATCCAAAAGGAGGAACAATACCGTAACCGAAAGACATCCCTTAATGAAATCACTGTAATCACAATCTTAACTGTACAGGTTGCTTGATGATTTCTTCTTCTAATAAAAGTATTACACGTCTTGTACTATATAAATAAGACAAGAAGATTGACTTTACCTTTAAACAGAAGGAATCCAAATTGCTTTCAGAGGACTGATTTCGCGCTATACTGAAACGAGCTGTAATGTTAAGTCTATGAAAAATTTGAAACACAAGTTCTATTATGACTAAACTTTCACTTTTTGTAAATTTCGATTATTCTCAAGAATAAAAATTTACTTTTGTTTGAATTATATTTTTAAAATTGTTTTAACTGTTTTTAAATTCTCTCAGTAATTTGAAGATATGCTTAAAACATCAATAACTTAAGAAAGATAAAGAAATTAGAAATTCTAACAACAAACGCAAGTAATAAATATATTTTTAATTGCTGAAAAAAAAATTTTTTTTCTTAATCTATGATAGATTATTTAAATTTCGATGAATAAATGGTATAATTTTTTTTAAAAATTACCAACGCCCACATGGTGGAAAAGTACTTGGTTGTATGAGGAATTAATCCAATCACTTCCCTATTTCAGTCAACAAGCTCTTCCTGTGACAAAAAAAGCTTCGAATTTGGGTTTTTCGCAGTTCCAGAAGATAATTAGTGTGATCCTTTCCCATCTTATAATAGCTTCCACGGTGACATTTCTTTCCCCATTTACAATGATGAGAGAATCACTTTATTGACAATTCCACCATCACAAATTCAGAAGTAGATTTTGAAATTAAGAAAAGTAATATGAATAACGTTTTTCTTCATGCATAATTTCTTTTTATTTTGAGGTTACTTTTGATGTAAGGTTCGGTTGCTTGGTACGTAAAAGCCTTTCTTTCTGAATCGGAAATAATCACGTTTTGGAAACCGTGATTATTTCCGATTCAGGATGCTTAGGATAGTAATAAATATGTTCATTAGCTTTACACAATTTAAAATTTTAGGAAGAAGGACCCTCTTATTGGTCGTTACTAATCTCGGAAGGTAGAAAACTGTGAAACACTTGAACAAATGCGTTGTAGAAAATTCTCCGACCATCCCAAATATCACTTTTATAAATTCAAGTATGACATCATAATTATGCGGTATTGTTGCATGAAATTAATGGAATAAATTTTGTCTTTATTTTCATGTATACTGTCTTCGAATAGTTAAAAAATTCAAATCAAAACAAATTTTTATCTATGCTTTGTGTTTTTTCCTACAATTTAAGCTATGCTAACGATTGACATCAATTAGTTGCAAGCGACATATAATCTATTATTTAATCTAACATTTTATCAATATTTAATTTTCATTTAATCAGGTTAAAAATAACTTGCCTTTCTATAGACTTATCACCTTAAATTGTGACAGATATTGGTCTACTGACTAGGAAAAGTTAGCCATTATTTGGTGTTGAATCTTTACTAATGCAAAACTGTCTATTGAAAATTTACTGTCGGTAATTTTTTTGGAGAGAGATGACTATAAAGCTTGATCTTTTTTTAAGTTTTTTAGAGGAAATTATTTCATTCAATTCTAAAATTTCAAATAAATGTATTATTACATAACAACGATTTTCTATTTTACAGCAGTGTTTTTCAACCTTTTTTGAGCCATGCCCCACCTAATTATGCATATGTTACGAGTCCCCTATGTAACATATACATAATTTTTAATATTAAAAAATTAAATTGTTCAATTTAATAAAATTTTATTAATAAAATTGAATTGCTCAATTAAGAAACTTAAACGGTTTTAGGAAGAAATCACTGGGAAATTGTTAATGAAACACAATAAGTAAATTTTTAAAACATATAATGAAAAACTAAAACTTAAAATCGAAATAATTTTAATAAAGATTTTTCTACAATAATTTATTATTTTAATTTAGTGAGATTCTTGCGCTTGATGCTTGCTGCACAGAGATTTTATGTTAGGTTCCAATTCGTTTAGCTTCAGTCTCAAGTCTCCCTGTTTTGTTATATCCAGGACGATTTTTTTTTATCAGTAAATCATTTACAGCATGAAATCCACATTCGGCTAAATATAAAGATAGCTATAATTTTCTTGCATATTTGGTTAAATTTGGATATTTGATATTTGTTTCCTCACAAAGCCATGTCATCCCTCCTTTTATATTAATATTAAATAAAGTTTCAACTGACTCATCATTTTGCATTTCTGCGAATTCTTATTGGTACAGCATATTTGATATATCAGACAAATCCACTAGCATTGGCTACACAATCCATGTTGAAAAATTAATTTGTTTTAAATCAGAAAATCTTTCTTTTAAATCAGCCGATAGAATTTTCAGGTGATTGACAATAACAAGTAAAGCGTATCAGTTACTTCACATTTTTTGTCAATGAAACTGTTCAAAGTTTTTGTTATTAATATATTTTTGACATAACTCAATTAGGGTAATGAAACCAAATATCTTCGCTTTTGCATCAACAAGAGTTATATTTGTTACTTGAAGTTGCTTGTTTAATATATTAAGTTTTTCAAAGATATCGGCTAAATAACTCACAAATGCTTCACCATCACCTGTTAACAGATACTTTATTTCAGGTTTTTCACTTAAAAAATCACTAAGAGTATCAAACAGTTCCATAAAGCTTTTCAAGCAGTTCCCTTTAGAGAGTCATCTTATTTCAGAGCGAAGTAAAAGTCTCACGTTGTCTTCATTTTGTTCTTCACAAAATAGCTTGAAGAGACGCTTACATTTGCCATTAGCTTAAATAGCATTGACACACTTTATTATTGAATGTAGTACTTCATTTAGATCAGGCGAAATTTTTTTAGCTACCAAGTTTTCCTTATGAATAACACAATGCACAAGAATCATTTCTGGATTCACATCTTTCATCAATTTTAAGCAACAATTTTTCTTCCCCATCATATTAGGAGCACCATCTACAGCACAAGATGTTATATTTTTATTGGCATAATATTGATACCTAAATAGTTGTTTATTATATATTAGTTAGCTTATTATATATATCTTTGGAGGTAGAGGTGCTTTCTAATCTTTTACAGAACAGCATTTCTTCAGCAAAATTCCCTTTATCAATATATCTTACGTAAATAATCAATACTGCCTCACTGTCTCTCAAATTTGATTTGCACCGAGAATTTTCTTGTTTTCAACGTTTTTCAATATCTTTACTCATTTCGTCTATTCTTCTACTAACAGTATTGTTACTGAGCTTTTACACCTTTGTCATCTTTTTCAAGAAATGCTGATATTGACGGTTTTATTAATTTCTCTCCTATCGGATGATTTTTTCCCGATTTAGTGATAAATAAAGAAATTTGATAACTGGCTTCAAGAATACGATTATGACTTGAAACGTGAGCAGTAAATAGAGACTTTACTGTTGTCCTCTTTTCAAAATTTTGCCTTAAAGTTTGAAAGTAATTCAAATCTGAATTAATATGAGCATTATGTTTCGCTTTTAAATGTGCTTCAAGACGACCTCATTTCATTGATTCGTTGCTTGGCATAAAAGACAAAAAGGAAACCGCTCATCGTGAACAGCAGGTATGAGCCCAAATCTTAAATATTCCTTCAAATATTGACGAACTTTTTTCTTGTTTGCACTACTCATTTTACTATGGGCTGAAAGAAATATATACAAGATCAATTAAAAACTATGTGTTAAAATTAATTTAATGTGACATAGAGTATACTAATAAATGCATATTTATTTAAAAGTATATAACACATTTACCACACCGCCACCGCAAAATAATATTTTTGACAAATTTTATGCAAGTAAAGTTTCATATTAAATAATTTGTTTTACTTTTCATAGGATTTTTACAAAGTTTGAATTTAAAGATAGCAATAGAATAAGTACCAATTAAGCGCATAGATACCAAGTAAAAATTCAAAGAAAATATAAGAAAAAGTATAAAAAATTAACAAAACATTTCAGTAAGAAAATAAATTAAGGTATATATTTTTGACTAGTTTTATCAACTTCTAATTAGACAGAAAACGTAAACATCATTAAAATTTTAAACTTATGTATTAAATGTAAAGCAAAATTAAATAACTTAATTGAAAAAGATACAAAAAAAAAACTAAAAAATTGTATTTATTAACACAAAACTATAATTCAAAGAAATAAATCAGAATAGTATCAAAAAAATTAATATTGTATAATTTAAGAATCAATAAATAAGTAAGTTATATGAAAAATTTATGCATGAAACACGATATTCATCTCAAATGTTAGCTATGTTCAGGAACAGTTAATGAATGACAAGTAGAAAAAAAAGATTTTTACGGATGAAATAAATATTCAGAAGTAAATGAATTTGGCTGTTATATTAGAAAAAGTTACAGTAAACAAAGATAAAATATAATTTATTTGAATTAAAAGCAGACTTTTCATTTACCCCTTCAACCTTGAAAAAGATTAATTTTAAAGAAAGCTTAAATTAATACGAAATCTACTACTAAATACAGAAGAAGAAAAAAAATGCCTCGCAGGCTCAGTTGACGTCGGTCATCTGACCGACGCCAACTGAACCTCAGATGTGACCTTTGAGACTGATCTTGGCTTTCAGCGCTACTTGTTTGACTCAACTGCTTCCGATGCCCCTGCGAGCTTCTTTTTTTGTATCATCGGACGACAGATGCTTTACGAGTCGTCTCAGCTTACCTTCTTCATAAATTGAAGTTCTTTGATTCGGATGCGAATGTTATTTCGCGAGATCTAAAAGAGTCCACGCGGAGAATGCTGTCTACCGCTAATTTGACGATGCCAAAAACTTAATTGATATTTTGGTCTCGTCAAACGAATTTACTATATTTATTGGCCACAATTATTTAAGAATTTGCTTCTTTATTTCAATTTTGGCACCGAAATCTAGCATTGAATTTAAATGGCCCCGAGCAATAGGTTAAACTCGTTTTGAGTCCATTTTCGAATTGCCCCCCTGTGGAGCGTAGGCCCCACGTTGGGAAATACGGCTTTACAGGATCTCATTCATTCTTAAAAAAATGTTGGAAAAAAAGATTTTTCAATTTTTTATATTTCCAATGATTGCAAGATGCGCAGTAGAATCCATAGAATTAGAAATCTACAGAAGATCAATTTTTTTTATCAAATGATTAAAACAAAATTTTCATGAAAGTAAAATTAATGGTAATGGCATACGAAATAAGCGCTTCATTTGTCCCATTTGGATCTCTCTCTTTTCCTATGATGCTTTGCTTAAAACAATTAAAGGATGTGGAAACAGTGGGCGTATTGATTGATATATTATTGGCAGTCAAAGTAGGCTGTATGAAATAAAAATTACATTTATTTGGCTAAAAAAAATGCATTTTTTTTAACATATGGATACAAAATAAGAAAAAAAACATATTAGAAAAGTAAATAAGAAAGGTTTTCTTAAAAAAAAGAAAAAAACTCTTTATTAAGGGGTCCCCGGATCACCAGATACGATGAACAGCTTTGAGGCATCGAGTTGAGAATATTATTGAGAGGCTGAGATATTTTGTCCTGCAGAAAATATTTTGGTTCTTGGAGAATTTGTAGGTATGGTAGGCATGCAGCAACTCATCTGTTTAGAATGTCTTGCCCAAAAAACATGCTGGCTATTCCATTCGTGTGATTCCTACAGCCAAAAAGAAATTATTGATCAAGTTAGCATGATATTATAATAGCATTAAATTATATCATAGCGTCTTCTCTAATTGCTGAAGAACTACAATAAGTCTGAGGCACTCATCCTTATATCGGCTACCAGTCAGAGTTCCATTTCGAATGATTGTTGGGCCCATTAATGATGATGCCAGCATAAATCATCTCTCCCTCACCACTAACACCTTCATACACAATCGTAGGGTTTTTCCTAAAGCCACGTTGCCCCCAGATAAAAACACGCCAAAAGTAAAACATCAGAGAAAAGAATATTGCGTAATAATTTTTCCTTTAATTCATTTGCTCTGTTGAGTACGGCACAACGATGCGTCAAAGAACATACAAAGGCGATTACGGACAGTTTGTGTCGAAACTGTGGTATCTGATCAAAGGAGAGTTGCATTCATATTTCGGTGTCTTGGTTGTTGCACATCTTTGCCTTGATCTATATTTCCAAAAAATATCCTGGAAATTACATTTTCTTCTACTACTTCAGTTTCTCTTCAATCTTCTGATTTGGTTGAATGACTTCATCGCAATCAAGGAAACTTATTGTACACCGATCATTTTTTCCCCGCTTAATCTTAAAAGCAGAATCTCATTCACTGTCCCCACGTCAAACTCAAAATTTTCGCACTATACTGTTTGAAAAGGAGAAAAATTTACAAATGTCTTTTTCCATTTTATACAAAAAATTGCTTTTATCGTTATTTTATAAAAGATATCCTTTTAATTATTTTAAGCAGTATAGTAGCACTAATCTTGTATCTCGGAATTGGTTTGTTTGTTACATTTTCTTAAGATACAAATTATTCCAAATGATGTAAAATTATCGACTATTGATTGTAGCCCAAGTAGAAACTCAACGATTCAGTAGTGAAAAGTTTAGGTGCCGATTTCTATTTTTATTCACTTCTTGCAACATATACAATTTATATTGTTAGGGAATTCCTTAAATACCACTTCGTCATATTTACTGAGAAATCATCTTCCTTTACACATTATATTTCCAATATGCCTTTTTCGAGAATTCTGTTCAAACATTATGTCATTACTTAAGAGTTACACACTTTCATATTGTTGCAACACCCTATAAACCAAAACAATTTACTTGATAATCAGGATTAGTTTATTATTAGATTGTTTCTAAAAGTCTATAAAAAATTATGAAAATTTTAAATGAAATAATTGAATTTTTCATTTGTGGAGCTATTGTTGGTTGTTTTCAAAAATGATAACTTTCTAATTTTATGAAATTTATATATTTTTTTATTAAGTTTTATAACTGTGAAACCAAGAGTCATCAATATTAGTAAAATAATTTTATTTTGTTATAGATTGAAATACATTATTGCCTTCATATATTGCAAAACTAATCTATGTAATTGCAAAGTGAAAATGTCTTACAACACTCTGAAACACACGCTTATTTATACATAAATAAGTATTGACATTTTGAAGAAGCATTTAGTAAGACAAATGAAAGTTAATAAATAGTGTGCAAAATATCCTTCACTTTTTCATAATTAATTGTTTTATATTAAAATTTTGGGGAAAAAATTAAGTTACTTGATTAAAACAATTTTTTGGAAATGCATTGGTGTTTTGATTACCATTATGTTATAAATTATACATGCAAAACTGAACAATGAATTATTAATGACAAGTTTATTATGTAATTCCAAAATGCATTCTTGTGAATAATCTTGAATCTAAGGAAAAGTTACACAAATATAACTCTAAAATAGATATTAGGGATTCAAATGCATTCTTTCCCTATGGGAAACCAATTCAGGATGAAATAACTAGCAAACATTTTTTTTTTTATATCAAAAGAGCTAATCGTCCTTTTTAATTGTTGTTTAATCTCAATTCTGGCCTTAGAACCATTTTCAACTTCACTTTTAGCAAACAAGTCATATCGTTTGAATATTCTAAAAAATTAAGTTTTTTTAACGCTGAATCGAATTTAAAATATATCTTATGACATTATTAAGCCGAGAAAGTTAACAATTGATACTGTATTATTCGTTGAGCGGATAGATAAATTCATTATTATTTATTTTTCCAAGCATTATGATAACGTCCATAAATAAACTACGTTTATTATTACGATATTTCATAAGAAAATATGATTATTTATAAGGAGCTGTAGTTAAATTTTATCTTCGATGAAAAAACTTTTTATAGATATGTATCCCGAATATTTAGAAATAAAGAAAACTTTTCATATCCTAAATTTTGTGGCTCACAGCGGACTAGTGGTAAGCCTGTGCAAAAATGGTTTTCGATCCCAGCCATTGTTGAACAACAGGGAAGTTTTCTTCTGCATGTATCAGGGTATTTCCCTTCCTTTGAGACAGCGACTAGATATTTATGAAAAGTCTTTCCGCGGTGGATATTAAAAAGCCATAATACAGCATTAGTCCACAACTCGTTGTCAAAGCTTTCGTACTATCATTCCCTTAAAATCATCTTTAAAGTTTATCTTTCATAATTTATTTAATTCATTTTTTTGCTGTAAAAATCTCTATTTCTTATGAAAATATTGGAATAATTACAAAACAATATATTAAGGAATTTGAAAAAGCATTTTGGATTTAAATTATAGTTCATTTGAAGTAAAAATGAATATAAATGAAGAAAATAATCAATTCAAGTTAACACAGAATCTAGTGTTCAATTTCTACGATCTTTATTTTATTTCATTTTGTATTTGCCACTGTAATCACTTATAAGCTGAGAACAATAAATATTTTAAATTAAAATTTTTGTTAAACTATAAAAATACCAAAAATCAATCAATGTATTTGAGATCTTTCTTATCAACTTATTCATAATTTTGTCAAAAATCTAAAGAAGAAAATTGACAAAAAAGAGATTAGTAATTTAAAATAAGGATTATTATGGTTAAATTTTAATTTTAAATGAATTAATTATTTACTGTATTTTGAATCTCGAAGAAGATCATGTGGCTATGAATAAATGTTATATATTCATTTGATTACAGTTCACTTAATTTTTTAATTACAAAAAGAAATATAGTGATGCATATAAAATATATTATTTATATTTTACAATTTATATTTAATAAGTATATGGAAAGTGCATTAAAAGTAAATCTATTTTCAGCTGGGAAAGCAAATTCTTTTGGGGCATAAACTACAACAGAGAGAGAAGCGTGTCGGATACCATACCTGATAAAAAAGAGAATGAACAGTTGACTATTGACATCGATGATGTATTCACAAGATTCAATCCAGATAAGGATAAAATCATCGTCCTCAGCATCAGTGAAAAGGCGGAGTTGCAAGAGTTAATCAAAGAGAGATATACCATCGTTCACGCGGCTGGAGCTGGCCATAAGGCTCTGCTTGTAGCTATTCAGAAAGCTGACTTGTATGTCCTTTCGCAGAGCACCACTTACTTCTGGGACACTTGTGGACCTCACGCCATCTTGAACGCTGCGGGCGGAGGGATCCTCAGATTCGATGCAGCCATCAACGACATCGAGCGCAAAGATCTGGACTTCCTCGACAGGAAACAAGTCAAGTATCATCCTTCTCCCTTTCGTAAAGATGAGAAGAGGATACATCTATATCGCAATACTGGAGGTATCATAGCCTACAGAGATCCAATTGTGGCAATACGCTTCATATGTCATCTTATTGACAAAGGTTACATGGCCAGATAAGCATTGACATTGTAACAAAAGAGGTGAAGCACACCAGTGACTGAATATGCTTACATTTAAAGAAACAGCTTTGAAGAGTGTTTTCAAAGATTCTATAAGTATTTGCATTTTTTATTTTTTATTTGAATACATCGTCTATTTCATTAAATCATCCACGCTAGAAACTTAAGCATTTAACAGATAGATAAATCACAAAAGTTGGAAAGAATTCATCTCGGATTTCTTCCGTGTTGACAATTTTGTTTTGTTTTCTATGTTTACATGAAAGTTCAAATTTTGAAAGCTAGAACCGTTTATATATCTGGTTTTCATAACTGGAACTAAACATTCCAAATTAAATAAAAATTTCTTTTAAACATAAAATTTTGCATAATAACATGTTTTCTGTAAAATTTCGAAATATTTTATATGTGAGCTTCTTTCTAAATTTACGGTTCAATTAAAACTTTTTATATTTTATCATGTATTAAGAAGGGCCTTTTTTTACCATCATTTAAAAGAATATGATACAAACTATGTAAAATGTATATACTATATTTCAAATTGTTTGAAAATTTATAGCATTATAATATTTCTATTTATATAAATAATGTATTAAAATATTTATAACTTTTTATCGCTTGAAACAAAAAGGCAGAATATTAAGAATGTATTTATTTACAAAGGCTATTTTATATATGCTTCGTTTAATGAAGAAATGCAAAACATATTGAGATATTTGTGAACTATGTCGCAAGCTTCATTAATTTCTGAAAAAACTATTATTTAATATGAAAAATTAAGCATGTTTATCTTTAAAATTCTTGCTGTAAATCTTATTTTAGGATATTTGTGTTAGGTCACATTCTTGAACAATTTCAGAATTATTTCAAACATGCATCTCGAGCACTTCCGCTGCAATTACCGAGTAATGATACAGAATATTTTGATGGTTCGTCATCACGGGACATTTGGTGATCATGTTTGTAATCACGTAACTATTCTTATATAAAAATGCGGACTCTATCTTCTACTCAGATCTTGCAATAATGTTGTCGCATGATAAAAATATTTTTTTTCTTTCTATAATTAGATTTATTCTAAATCATATCTGATTTCAGTGACCTTCAGTTTTATTTTACGGTATCCAATTAGTAAAATGAAATTTATTAATGAAATATTATAAATGACCTCTAGTAGCCCAAAAAGAAAGGAAAAATGATTAATGGAAAACAACATAATGTTTAGCTTGTTATGTCCTTCAAAGGATCCCGTTTTTCATTCTTTAAAAATGCAAAATAGTTTTCAATATTTATTTCTTGCAAAATTTTGAATATAATATTCTGATATAAATAACATAAAGATTTATATTATTGGGCTTCAGAGAATTGATTTCAATAATTAGAGTTCAGTCATAATGTTATTAATGTAATGGAAACAATCACTAAATTTTTCATAGCAAATAAGTTCACCTTATTTTCAACATTTTATTTGTTGCATTATTTAATGTAATTGAAATTGTAGTGTTGGTACATTGTGCAATAGAAATAACTCTGTGAATCCAATTGAATAAAGAAATTAAATTTACACTATCTTTTTGTTTTATTTTCATTCAAAAAGAAATATTTTTAAACGAACAAAAGAAAGTAAAATTGCATTTTGCAAGTGAAATCTCTCAAGTGAAAAGCACTGCTTGTGATCACTAATTTTGGTACGGCAAACTAAATAATGAAAACAAGTATAACTCAAGATTATGTAATTTGACAAATATACGATAAAATAAAAAAATATTAACATATGCAAAACTAGTACTAGCAAAAGAAAGAAAACAATTATAAAATTACAAAGTATGCAATTACTCACGGCAAATTAAACAACTTGATAAATTTAACCTCGTTTAAATTTAAGTTTCCATAATAACATCAACCGCAATCAAGACTTTTCATTTAGGTTAATCCGAGGTTAACTGAGAATATATTTTTAGAACCTTTTTAATACTATGTAACACAAAATACCGTATAACCATCATACTGTTTTTCAATAAGAGCCTAACATGAGTCTCTCAACTCTCTCAATAGCATTTACACATACATATATTCTAAAGGCGGCAAGGACTTGTGTTGCGTCTTCATAACTTGATGGTGCTGAATATAAAAACAACTCAGCTCGGTTTAAGTTGGAGTTGTAGTTAAGTTCAAGTTCGAAGCTCTGTTCAATAACTTATGTGAATGACAAAGACCCTGTCTTATTTCGTCTTAACAAAATAATATTCCTCTATATCCTACAGCATGTCTTGAATTAATATCTTACAGCATGTTAATAGGTCATCTCTTCAAAGTTAAATAATAACTCTAGGAATGACAGGTCAAGTATTCGAATCGGCTTGGTTTTTGCTTATAAATTACGAAAACTAACAGTTTCTGTGTGACTAGTTGAGCCCTACTCTGCACTAGGTATTAGAAAATGCAAAGTCCAATCACATTAACTTGATCACCACATACTTTCGACGTAGATGTTAAATAACCAATCACAGAAGGCAACTTAAGCACAGTGCAATTGAGAGTATATAAAAGGTATGTTAGGGCTTCCGTAAACATTGCAATAGTTGGTGTAGTGCAGAAACGGAGCGATTTATCCGACGTATAAAAGAGCATGAACATTGGTTTTCGGGCCTAAGGGTGAAAGCATTTTCGAAAGTGCTAAGTTTGTAAACTGTCTGCGTGTCGCCATGGTAAAAGTATACCGGGCCTGGAAAATGGGTCTGCCCGAATTTAGTGATATGCAAATGTGATGCCCCCGGGTCATAGATGACAGAGGTGAACGACGGGTGCGGAGATGCATTTGGACGAACAGACGTACTGTCATTGAGCAACTGACCATCTAGATGAACTAAGGGATTACCAACAGTGTCTCCCAAACTACTTTTCAACGAACATTGTTGCGTCTGGACCTCCGAAGCAGATGACTGGTTCATGCACCTATGCTGTCCACGGTGACGAAGGCTGAAATTTGCACCGTCACAGGTAGCGTTTCCTGATGAATCACGTTTTATGATCCATCAGACAGATGGATGTTGAACGCGAACCTACAGAATGGTCTATCAACAAAAAACCTTTGAAACCAAACACCTTGCAATCATTACCCGAATGATCCAGGCTGGAAGTTGGAGCTTCCAGCCTGCACCATTATTATGGACCGCATTATGGTCTGGGAAATGTTTCTGTCATTCTCTGCGTTCACTCATCATTGTAGATGGTTGGTTGGGTTTTGTGGTTCAAGGTCCAAAAAGGACAAGATGCGCCAAAAATAAAATTTTAAAGATGTAAAACCCAAGCTCAACAATAAGAAGTTCAAAACACAAAAATATTTGTGTATACATTTTAATTAAAATTATTATAAATTATGAAATCATAAAGAAAATGTTAAATTAAATGAATAAAACCAATTGCCTTTAGAAAGGCAAAAAGGTTTCTGTGGGGTGACTCCTCTACCAAATCATACATAGTTAAAATATCAGTTTGAAAGAAAGTAAAACAATACAGGCTAAAATATGGACATGAAATTAAAATATGAAAGACAGTATATGGTTCATCACACGTTTCACACCATGAATTTAGTTCATTTAAAAACAAATGTCTGTGTGTGAAACGTGTGTGTCCAATATGAAGGCGAATTAGACGAACATCCGCACTTCGTAATGGTAAAACTGATGAAGGAATGAGGTATGGGAAAATGGCACGCATTTTGTTTGTGACCTGCATATTCCATAACTCCTGCCAGAGAGAGTTAACAAATCTTTTTACAACCCTTCTCATGTCGAAAAGAGGGACAGATGAATGAAGTAAGGATGATGCAGCTACATCTGCCTTTTCATTTCCCTCTAGACCTACATGACCTGGGATCCAACAGAAAATGATGTCATAACCCTTGCCAGCAAGGGAATCCAATGCTCCGAAAATTTTGGACATAACTGGATGACAATTATTATAGATTTTCAACGCTTCTAAAACACTCAAACTGTCAGTATACATACAGATTTTATTAAACTGCTCTGTATTCACTAGCTGAAGGGCTTGATGGATAGCCGTAGCTTCAGCGGTAAAGACGGAGCAGGACGTATGGAGGCTGTAACCATAACTGGTATCAGCATAAAATGTCCTGCAGCCAACATGCCTGCAGTTTTTGATCCATCCGGGAATACAGAGGTGTATGATGAATACTGACAGCGATGGGATAGATAAAGCTGTTGAAAAACTGTTGAGGTTGTGTCCGTTTTTGTAAATTGAGCGAATGGATTAACAATAGTTATTTGTGGATCATACCAGGGAGGATGTGAATATAAGTCCATTTTAGAAAAACGAACATCACATAGGTCTGTCAAAAGAAGTTGACCTTTAGTTCGACTGAGAAAAGGTTGGATGTTATAGGGATGAGCATCATATAATCTCTTCAAAGCAGGAAAAATGGTCACAAGGATCGTAAAGGATGATGTCTATCAGACATAACCTTAGGGTAATAATTGAGAGACAGCTACATTCGTCTCAAATCTAAAGGCAATTGTTGAAAATCACATAAAGACTCTGGACGGGGGATGTGCGGAATGCACCTGAACATATTCTCAAAGCAGTGATGCACAGTATCCAATCTGCGTAAAACAGAAGACCTTGCAGACCCATAGACAACACATCCGTAGTCAATTCGAGACAAAATGATTGCTTGATAGACACGAAGTAGTGACAAGCGATCAGCACCCCAAGAAGTGTTTGATAATACCTTGAAGTTATTAAGCGATCGCTCACACTTCTTCCGCAGATGTAAAACATGCGAAAGAAAGGTCAACTTTCAGTCAAATATCACACCAAGAAATTTAATCTCGTTGACCACAGGTACAGGTGTGTTGTTAATGTGAATCACTGAATCAGTTAATGTGAATCACTGTATTTGAGTGTTGTTCAGTTTTATAACAGAATCATTATGAATGCTGGTCTTCCTGCAGAAATGGACATAGCGGCTCTCGCTAGGAGATAGTGAAAAGCCAGTCTCTGCACAGCATGCAGCTATTTTATTAACAGATGTTTGTAATTCTCTCTAAATTAATCGCATATTTGATCCTTGGCATGATATTTCCAGGCATCCACGTACATCGTACCATTAACTGAAAAGGTGAAAAGTGAGGAAGGATGCTACTAATGAATAAATTAAAAAGAGTGACACTTAAAATGGAGCCTTGGGGAACACCCTCGGCTTGAATAAAGGTATCGGATTTAGAGGATCCAACACGTACTTTAAAAACACGGGAGCGTAAAAAATTCTGAAGGAATATCGGAAGATTACCCCGAAAGTCAAAATTATATAATGTACGGAAAATACCATATCTCCAAGTACGGTCGTATGCCTTCTCAATGTCAAAGAAGATGGAAACCAGATGGTTTATCCGCACAAAAGCGCTGCGGATTTGGGTTTCCAAATATGTTATGTTATCTAGAGTGGATCTCCCTTTACGGAAGCCACTCTGATTTACATGTATACATTTATTTTCTTCTAAGACATATACGAGACGGGTATTGAGCATACGTTCAAGAGTCTTACAAAGACAACTTGTCAGAGCTATTGGTCAATAATGTGAAGGATCCTTACCAGGTTTAAGGACCGGAATCACAATTGCTTCATTCCACATAGATGGAAATTTATTCTCAGTCCAGACCCTATTGAACAAAAGCAATAAGTTCAACAGGGAGTCTGGACTTAAATGTCGAAGTATTTGGTGGCTGATTCCGTCAAGTCCAGGGCTGGTATTGTTAGCCTGCTTCAATGCTCGCTTCAATTCCAACATCCGAAATTCACAGTTGTAAGGCAAAGCTTGTCTATGGTTGAAACGGATTGATGTTCTCTCAGCTTGACTCTTTGTCCTTAAAACGAAGGACTATAAGAGTCGGAGCTTGAAACGCTGGCAAATGTTTCACCAAAGACGTTAATAATGTTCTTATGAGAAGAGTATATAGCAGTTCTGGTTTTTAAAATAGGAATTGAGAATTCCATGTAAATACCATTGGCTGCTTTGACTTTTCTCCGTAACTGCTTACTGGATGTGGAAGATGTTATTGAAGAGACATAGCGAGACCAGGATTCCTTCTGAATCCGAAGACGAGCTCTGTGAGCTAATGCTTTTGCTCTCTTAAATGCAATAAGACTCTCCGTTGTGGGGTATCTTCGAAATAACCCCCATAACTTCCGTTGTTTTTTATAAGTTTGTTGACATTCCTTGTTCCACCATGGTTTGCAACGCCTTTTTGTTGTAGAAGAACTTTTATGTATAGCATTATCAGCTACACCCATGATTGTTTCGGTGACTTTATGAACGGCATTATCAATATCCTCGATCAAAACCATTGTATCATCAATGACTGCCAAATGTGAAAATAACGTCCAATCTGCCCGACTGTACACGTAAGTAGATACACCTTGTTGCACGCTACTACTTCCAGTGTGGGAGATGACGAGCGGGAAATGATCGCTGTTATGCAGATCATTACCCACAGTTAAATTTAACAATGGCAGAACTGAAGGGGAACAAATGGCGAGATCGAGAGAATAAAATGTTCTTGTGGGTATGTGGAAGTATGTTTTCTCGTCGGTATTCATCAGGCAGAGGCTATTATCAGAAATAAAATCCTCTATCTGACTACCGCGAGAATTAGTATCCTCACTTCCCCACAATGTATTATGGTCGTTGAAGTCACCGAGTAACAAAAATGGAGTGGGCAGCTGATCAACTAAAACATTAAGTTCTTCTTGGCGAATGACATCGTGTGGTGGTAAATACAGACTACGGACTGTAATTAATCATGTTGTATGTATTCTTATAGCTACAGCCTGTAGATAGCTACAGCATTTAATAGATGGACAGTGCTGGGGAAGTTATTGGATGTTAATATACAAATATCTCCAGACACTGCACCATCGTCACCACAGTCTTTTCTGAAGCATTGAAACCCACGCATAGAAATGTTATTGGAAGACTTTAGGAAAGTTTCCTGAAGTGCTATATATGCGAGTTTATAAGCTGATGAAATAGACTTGATGTCATCAAGATGTGAGAGCAAACATGGCAGTTCCATGAAACAAAGGAACTTAATTTTTAAATAGAAAAGCTCCTCCCCCGGAGCAGGAAGGGGAGTCCTCGATCATTTTCTCGAACGATAAATTATCGCCTGAGAAATGAAGGGAGACAGCATCAGCCTCCAGGGTCATGGCTCTACGGGTGGATAAGGAGGATTTTCGGAAACCCTCCTTTTCAGATTTTAATTTAGAGGACTTAATGCCTCTTGATTTAGCCAAAGGAGCTCTTCTAATGAATGGAGATGAAGATTTTGGCTTTTCAGTGTTTGTTTGGGGTAATCTCGTAACGGGGAGTGCAAGAGTATCCGTTTGAGTACTTATACTTTTGGTGACCTTTTTTTTCAGCAGCTGCATAACTCATTCTAGGTTGCGGTGTACGAGAAGTAACTAGTTTTCTTGCCTCAGGGTAAGAAACTTTATTTTTCACTTTATAGGTGGTTATTTCTACTACCCATTGAGGACAGCTTCGAGAATAGGAGGGATGATTACCATTACAGTTTACACATGCCTCCTTTGCTGTGCAGGTTGAATTATCGTGGCCAACTGCTGAGCAGCGAGTGCAAGTCAATTTGCCCCTGCAAGCATTTCTCAAGTGCCCAAAATGTTGGCACTGAAAACATCTCAAGGGATTTGGTATATAGGGCGAGATAGGAAGATTTAAATATGCAGCTTTAACATTGTCAGGGAGGTCTGGCGTCTCAAAAGTCAGAATGAGATGTTTAGTTTCAATAACTGAACCATCTCTTCTGACTGTAATGCGTTTGACGGCACAGACCTTTTGACTCTGCAAATTTTCGAATATCTCATCTGCCGGCGAGTTTAACAAATCCCTTGCAGAAATCACACCTTGTGAAAAATTTAAGTTACTGTGAAGCGAGACAATTACCTCGATATTCGCAAAACATTCGCATTTTATTATGCTTTTGTAGAGTTAGCAGCCTCTACTAATAAGTCACCTGATCGTAATTTCCGGATATCTTTAACTTCCCCGATTAAGTCCGATATTCCCTTTTCTATGAAAAAAAGGGGGGGGGGGCATTTTCAAAAGTGCCCTCCTTTCTTTTGATAACATAAAACTTAGTATGTTTATTGTCATCAAATTGCTCCCGAGGGAGAAAAGAAAAGTTTTTAGACCTGACCTCACCACCCACCACCGAGTCCAACAAGGGGATGCAGACCAGCTGCACCAGTGCTAGCCAAGTCCTATACGCTCACAATACATCTCTGTGATGACCTCCACCCTCAACGAGTCATCCATCAAATGTACCGATCGCTTGATCCATAAAGCCGATTGATGTGCTGAGGACCACAATACACCTCCCGTTTACCTGAAGCAGAGGCCAAAGTAATGTGTTTATCTCTGGGGGCCTCAATTACCAGGACCCTCCTTTCCAGGGACACGGATCTCCACGCACGGCAATTATGTGGGTGATTTAGTCCCCAAGAGAAGCTAATAGCAACAGAGCTGTGAAAGCTGCTCAAGGAGAGCCCTTAACCTCATCAGAGGCAACCACAACGATGGAGAAAAGTAAGAAAAAGCAGAAGGGATAAGAAGAGAAGAAAATAAAGAAGAGGACATATTATTGGGGTACCTCGAGATTGTGACACCCGTGTTTACTTAAAGAAAGTAAACCCCTGAGGGGAGAAATCCCTATGGATCATCAGTACAAGTACGTATCTGTCCTTGCGAACCATGTCCATCCCTATATACGCATTGTTTTTCTTCAGGATAATGGCATAAAACAGCAAGACAATGAGAGATGTCATAGCTGACAGTGTACATGCGAAGCGCACCAGAATGAATTCTCTCTTTTCCAGAAAACTCACCTGACTCAATCGTGAGTCTGTGGAACCATCTCGCGATATGGATCCTCACCCAGTTCAGCTAGCCAGGCCACTGAAATAAGCTTGACTCAACATCCCAGTGATCACCTTCATGAACCTAATTGGCTCTCTTCCTAGCAGCAGTTCACTCTGCAAAAGGTTATTATTCTGGTTTTTCACAGGTAGTCATATTAATGTGATTTGACTGTTTGTTGGTGCACATGCACACATATACATTAATATCAGGTATATGAGATTAGTTTTTAATCGTACTTTTTATGTATATATTTTTACATCTTTCTTTAGCAAAAATGCAAGTTTGCTATTCATTGAAAGAAAATAATCATATTTATATATATTTTGTTTTGACTTTTTAATAAGGAGAAATATCTCAAATTATGAGTATATTTCAGAATATATATGCAATATACATAAATAAATATTTATCAGTCTGAAATTTTAAACTAGCGCTTAGTAATTTTATATGTATTAATGACTCGATCGTTTTCCAAATCCACGTAAAGATGTATTTATTTCCTATATTTTTTCTTCTTTTTTCGGGAGAGGGGGGGATTTTACATTTTATGCACTAAATTAGAAACACACAGCGAGGACTTTATTAAATTCTTCGGAACCGGATACGTTAATGAAATTCTGATCGAAGAAATAATTTTCTTTGTTTTACTTTATTCTGAAAGAAAGCAAAAATATACTTTTATAATCATGAATATTGTCAGAGATTTCTTAAAGTAAACTTACAAATAATTTGATATTCAGCAGTAGTAGCTATCCGGCGTACATTAAGCAATAGCTCTCATGATACTAAACATACATAAGGCACACGGTTCAGTTTTGATCTATAGAATTTTCAGAAGCACAGCAATCTGGAAAACATAGGATGTCATTCATGTAACAACTCTTTCTCGTCTTGGATATATCCAAACGAACTGGTTTTTACATGAAAACAACTCTCTGCTATGTCCGTCATATTTACAGTCTTCGAATAAGGCTATTAAGTAATAATGTTGCGTAGTTTTCACAAAAATACAAGAAATTTTTCATAAATCAATCATACACTTTTACTTAAACCAATCACTAACATTCTTTTCCCTTTTTCAGGAAAATAGAATACATCACGCATTTATTTATAGAACCCACATTTTACAGAAAAATAGATAATTTGTCTCTTTTGTAAGTAATAAAAGGATCTTTTAGAAGCACGCGCAAACTTTAGTTGCACATGATCACCCTAAATTCCCTTTTACCATTGTATACTACCATCATTTCAACCCTATGGAAATTGGCTTAGTTGAAATGATGGTGACACATGATTTGCTACAGATGTCATGAGAATCGTGAATCTCTGCCTTATCATCTCATGCCTTTAGAGATAATAATGCATACTGGATTGTTAAATATTAAAATTTAGCAAATTAATCATTTAGTTTCACATGGTTTGTAATATGTACACTTATTTCAGCAGTGGTCGAATCCAATCTATGCATTTATTTTAGAATTCCCTAGAGAATGATTAACCTTCAAAGTCTCGATGTCTTTGTTACTTCAGGGAACAATGAATAATGTTTTGAGATTTTCGTTTGACAATCTGTAACAAAATTTTGTGTAAAAGCTTAGACAAATATTTTTAAAGACGTTAACTGGTCTCTTGTTTCATGCTTTTTTTCCCATTCCTGCAATTATAGTTCACACTCTCTTTCTCTCTCGCTATATATATATATACATATTGTATACTCCAGTGACCTCAGCGCCACCACTACTGCCTACTCATCTACCCCTGCTTTGCGCGAGGAAGATGGATCAGCGAGGCTCCTGTAAAGTCTAAATCTTATAACCATTAAATAGTTAGTTAATCAACGCGCAGCTCTCATTCAACAAATCCCGATAGACATTCCCACTACAACATAGATATCTTGTTCAAATTTTCAGTTGTAAATAAAGTTCATCCACTTAAAAATACATTTTTTAAAACTTGTAGTGGAGGACTTTTGATGTTTTTCAAATATTAATTCATAAATTTGATTTAATTAGATTAATTTTTATACGGGAGAAAAATATACTATTGTGGAGTGATTTACCATCATATAATACTATCATCTATTGGCATCAACAGTTACTATCTCTGTAAATTTTTTACATTCTTAAGCTTATTTATTTTTATTATTTTGTAAATGAGTTTATTACTTTCTTTGAATATTCAACTTTGAAATACACTTTTTGGTCAAAAAATATTGAAGAGCATCAAAAAGGATTTTTGAGATAATGATGAAATTTGGTATGGAAAAACATCTTAATGGAACATGCAAATGTACAGGAATTGCTATCATAGCATGCAATTCGTAAAATATAAAATCGATAACAAAAGCGGAAAATTTTTCTTTTTTTGTGTCTGCCATTATAATTTCATAAAGAAGCAATTAAAGATGCCATTACGACGATATCGAAGACATTATAGACAACTAAATGGTTGTATTGCATGGTTGCAATGAAGCTGGGTGGTCATACCAATAACACGCAGCGTGCATACATTAATGGATGTTGGCAGCAATGGTTGCTACAAGGAAATTGACGGCGAAATGAAGGTGAAATAGTGTAAATACGAAGGATGTTTGTTCACCAGGCCCGAGCTGACCCAACGGTCGACTATTCAATGCACTACAGACTCGTCTATACCTCGTGTGATACCAATCTCACGGCGCTTGTCTGAGGTGGGATTACGCTCACAAATTCCTTCAAGACGTTTTCCTTTGACCCCACAACATCAGTGGCGTCTACTGGAATGCAGCCGATCATAATGGATGCCATCAGACTACCATTGTTTAGTGTTCAACGATGAATTCCGCTTCACTCTTGAAACCGTGTTCGTGTCTGGAAAGGATGGGGCCAGAGGTCTCAATCAGCTTTTGTCTTACAATCATAAGCCCTGGATTGATGGTGTGGGACGCTATTTCTTATGACAGCATTCTCCATACATCTTTAACAGCTCGATGATATATTGATATCATCCTGCGGCTGGTTGCTTTACCCTTTATGGGACGTCATCCTGGGACCAGTTTCCAACAAGTTAATATTAGGCTATATACCGCTCGCATATCTCTGGACTGTCTGCGTGCTGCTGATACTCTTCCTTGGCCAGCAAGGTCACCAATCGAGCATGTCTGGGACATGATACGCCCCCAATTTCGGCACTATAAAATATCACAGATTTAGAACAATAATTAATGAATGCCTGGTATAATGTGTCACAAGACGACATTAGGAACCTATACCACTCCTTGCGTTGACGATTCAAGCATGCATTGCCGCCAGGAGTGTTTCTACCAACTACTAATTCGAACATTCAATCAGTGATTGTGTGCACTTGAATAGGTATTATAACCTTGATTTTTAAGTAATTTTATTATCTGTGTATGAGTTATCAATTTCATTAAAAACAACCACTTCCATCAATGTGCTTCAATTGTTTTGAAAAAGGGTGTAAATTAGTGAGAGGGATGGAGAGAAAGTGCGTATGTGAAAGAGAATTTTTTCTAATTTAAAAAGAAAATGAAAATTGTTTATAAAGGACTTGTCTTGCAATAACAAAGTTGATAGCTCATCGATGTGGAATATTTATATTTTCACATCTCGCAGAAGCAATAAACTAAACAAACTAGATTAATGGTATTGAAACTTGCTTCGCAAACGGACTATGCTAAATTTAATAAAAACTAAAATAAAATTTTCCTTTGTTCACCAAGAAGGCTGGCCTTAAAAATTTTTTATATGTATTACCTGTTATTTTAGTGTTATTTGATTTTTAATTTAACTGTAAAATAGAAATCATTAAAATAATTCAATTCTCAGAAAAATTAACATTCATTTTTCCCACGGCTTGCAGCATTAGCAGGCTTTGAAATATTTTGATTACATTTTTGGAGCATGCCAAAAACAAACTCGTTTTGTTCAAATACATTGTGGTTGTGATGAAATCATTAAAACTATGAGTTCTCTGAAAAAGAGATGGAAAAAGGCTTAATGGTGCACAGTGCGAAATTTTAATTTACCTCTCCCATAAACCCGAAAAATTCCCATGTATCCACAATACAAATGTAACTGCAGAAAACAAAAATGCAACATTCCTTTTTCGTTGCTCAATAGTGCATGGAAATGAAATGAAAAACGGCACTCAAAAGAGCCCATGTCATGGTGAATCCTTATTTTGCATAAGGAAGCTCGGTAGAAAGAAGATCGAACAACAACTGTCATAAGGAAGTTTGCTTTAACCATTCAATGTGTGTTTGCTAATCGAATGTAATTTCTCTCAATGGATCCGTAGTCAAGTATCGCAACGGAAGCACATGCTCGATATCTGAAGGAAGAAGTGTAATTTCAGTTTCTCGTAGTACAACCATGGCTCTTCCGCTCGACAGAGCGTGATTTTATCACTAGATCACGATCAGACTTGAAATGTAAAAGTATTAGACATTGCATAGTGAACAACCTACTTTGTTGCAACCGTTATTTTTAAGCATTCTCTAATATTTTCCTTCCAGAAAAATATTTTCGAAAATAATTCGTGGCAAGGAAGGACTTGACGTGCAAAAGACCCATTTTGCATTCATTCAACAATGACTGAACCGCTCATGAGAGTCTATGATGAGTCATGATGCAGAAATATTTTGATACCAAGTAGTGGACTGCCATTTTAATATACAAAGTGTAAATTGAAAGGGCTTTTTATAGATAATGGGTAGAGTCACAAGAGAGAAAATTCAGATAACAACAAACATCCACACTGAGAAACATGAAGCGCAACATCTATATTCCGTTATTCAATACCGGCCGGGATTCAACCATATTCACCCATTTTCTTTAGAAAATGAAGTAGAGAATTCTCTCCATTCGCCGATCAGGTAAAAATACCCTATGAAAGGATCTGCCAACATTAATTCTGATTAAAATTAAGTTGTTTGGCATTCAAAAATTTGGTAATCCACACATATACTCGTTAAACATCTTTTAGTATAGCTTCCAGATTTCTCTGGCCATAAAATAAAATTTACTTTTAAAGTTGAATTATTTAAAAATCATTTTCTTTTTACACAATTGTAGTTACTAGTCTTTTCAGAAGATGATTTAAAAAAGATATGTCATCCATTCTGTATTCGGAATGTAGACCATTTCTGATCAATGTTTGAAATTTAAATATGAAATTAATCAAATCCAATCCAGTTTGCATTAAGAGTACATTTTGAATTAGTTCAGTATTATTAAAGGACAATGAAATTTCCAGATGTTTAAATAACAAAATATATTCTCTTTGCGCCTTAGCCATTCCACCTTTTCAAGGCTTTCTCATTAATATATTCTTTTTCCTGATTCTTTTTTCATTTACTTTATGTAATATATCCTTTAAAATCTAATATAATCATTAAATTTCATATATCTACAACTATATGAGAGTCGGAAACCATTATAATAGGTTGATGCGTATGAAATGCCTCATTTTTAAGTGAATAAAATTACATATCTGTTTTTGCATCAAAATTACTCCATTTGCTTCTCTACAATTTTTCCAGAGATTTTATGGAATAGAAGCCTGTCAAATAAATTTTCTGATATGCAATTTGTCAGTCTCATTTTCATACTGCTTAGGTCGTAAAAACGATTTTAAAATGTTAACTAAAAGAACTCTATTTTCAGCAGTAATAAATTCAAATCAATAATGATTGTGAAAAGCAGAAAATTTCTTATGACCAAGAACTTTTGATTTTATTCTCTGTTAGACGGGGAGGGGGGACAAACAGGAACAGAAAATTCGTGTTCGAGTAAGAAGAGTTTGTTGGATGACGGTAATACCACGGGTAGCGGAAGTCCCGTACCAGGTAGATGTAAAATGAATACATTTAAAAAAATTTAAAAACACCTGAATTTATGTTTGCGTTTAGTGCATTAAATATATATATATATATATATATATATATATATATATATGTATTTTTGTAAAGCAATGTGTTTTGTGTTGTTGCTATGGAGATGACAAGATCGTTAGAACATCATAATGATTATTGCTTGAAAAAAAAACTGTTTTTTAGACATTTACTACTTATGTAATTTTAATTTTTCATCTGAAAAAATTTCATGGCATAAAAAATATATTATTAATGAAGTAAATAATTATACGTAAGTAGTTTTAAACAGTAAATGAATAAATTCTATTATATCATAGTAAATAATACTATGTGAAAAATGTCTACATTTGCAAGAGATATATTCATTTATTACGTTAGTATTACGTTCATCTTTAAAGAAGAAATTTCAGAACAAGTGCCTTCACCCCCAAAGAAATTTCAATTTGGAATATTTTTCTACATTGAATTCTCAAGACAATTTGCTAAGTCTTTTGTACAAAGCTCCATTCCTAAATAATCTCTAATAGGGTCTATTGAAGTCAGAAAGGCCCTTTTACCGAGCTAACATTAATTCTTTAAAATCGGAAGTACCTAAAGGAAAGAATCGAGAAAAAGCAAAGCATGACAGTATGATGCATCATTTCCTCGTTCTTAACGATTTTTTTACAAACAGGTTCTTGTAGAAAATGTCGCATCGTATAAAGTTGTTTTATTCTTGTCTAGAGAGGAGTTGTACTATTAAAGCTTCCTTATCCATTCCAGATGTGTAAGGACATAAAATCATTTCTATTCTTTAGATTGATTCATTCTGGATTTTCTTATCCTGTAAAAACAGGTCTACCTTAGTTTGAAATGCTCATACAACTAATGAAATATTATTCGATACAAGTTCAAATAGTTTCTGCTTGTTAATTTATATATTTCATTTTATTTACTTTGCCCATTTTCACCACATCATGCAACTAATAGACTGCAGTTTGTAATTGCTGTTCAACTAGTCGCATATTGGAAAGCTGGCAAGAGATTTGGAGATCATATAATGTCACGGATATTTGTTTTTTATACACGAAGAATAGTGATATAAAATATTAAAAATAGTAACACTTAAGACAGGGTTGGCCAAACTTTTAGGATCCGCGGTCTACTCCACATTTAAAAAATCGAAGGCGGTCAACCAATGGCAGAAATAACGTATATGTTTGTATATTTATTTTCGGTAATAGAAAATATAGTATATTATTTAATTTTTCTAAAAAAAAAAAAAAAAAAATTTAGTATTTATAAAATAAAAATTTACTGACGAAAAAAATCAAAAGTATTCATATGCATAAAAATTGACCATCCAATTCACTTTGTTTACATGAAATTTGACAGCTGCGACGAGTTTATCATATTGTGCCTGATACCAGCTTATTGCAATGCATAAACACGAAATTAAATGTTCATCTGTTAAATGCGACCAATGTTTGTTTTTTGTTCAATGTTGAAAAAGCAGATTCGTAAAGATTCGTCGATCCAAAGTATGATTTCAAATACAAAATCAATTTGTAAATATTTGGAAACGTTTCCTCAGAAATTAATTTCCAAAAATCAGTATCGCTAGATGCTTTAAATTTAAGAAATATATCACATCTTAATTTAATAATTTTTTCGTCGGCCGTGACTGAAGTGGTACCTATTAAATGTCCTATTTTTTTTCAGATACTCCATCAATGTTGGCATTTTCATTAAATGGAAATATCATAAAATTGAGTATTTCTTCCAACCTAAAAAATTCAGTGTGAATCTTCTTTCAAATTCTTCAAACAAAACATCTAAGTGCTCATCGAAATCTTCGAAGCCTCGGTTTGGATTATGAATGCACACTTCCTCCATGTTTTTGAAGTTTCTCAATTCATGTTTTCTTAATTGAGCCTTAAATAACCTTTTTATCGTTTCTTTGAAAGTTTTAATCGCACTCATCATGTCTGTTAAACATTTATTCTTTCCTTGTAGATTTAGGTTTAAGTCGCTAAGTTTTGCAGTGATATCGCAAAAAAAAGCTAGTTTCATGATCCATTTCCCATCTTCCAATTCAGTAATGTGCTCTCCTTTTATTTGCAGAAAATTTATTATTTCTGGTAACAAAATACGAATTTTTTTACAAAAGCACCACGGCTTAGCCACCTCACGTCTGTGTGCAATAAGAGATCTCCGTACTCTGATTCAGTTTCTTCCAAAAGCACCCGAAATTGTTGTCTCTGAAGACTTCTTGAACGAATTGAATTGACGATTTTAAAAGCAATTTGCATTATATCATTAGACTTTAGTGTTTTTGAACACAATATCTGTTGATGGATAATGCAATGATAGCTGGTAAAACTGGGAATTTCCTCATCATTATTGCATAAGGCAATGAAACCAGTTCGATTCCCGACCATTGCTGGAGCTCCATCTGTTGTAATAGAGACCAATTTATATATTGGAAATCCTGTCTTATCAATAAAGTTTTTAAATTAATTGTAGATATCTTGTCCCCTCGTTTGTCCTTTCAATGGAATTATAGTTAATAATTCTTCTTTTGAAGTCATATCTTCGAAAACCATTCTCACAAAAAGGCATAACTATGCCTTGTCACTAATATCTGTGAATACATCAAATTGAAGTGATAGGAACTTACAAGCTTTTAAATCATTTAATAAAGTTTCCAAATTATTATTCATAGCTTCAGTCCATCGCATCACAGTGTTACGCGTCAAAGAATTATTATTTATTGACGATATTATTACAGATTTGTTTTTAAAATCGTGGAAAAACACTTCTCTCGCTTTAATGAAAGCTTCTTTTATCAATTCTCCATCTTCGAATGGTTTTTTTCGCTTTATCAACACTTCTGTAATTTTAAATGACGCCAATGTTACTGCTTTAGCTTTGCTGCCGGGTTTCGTAAATACCAATTGCTGTAAATGTAAATTCGACTTTAATTCATGCACTTTAACTTTTCGAAGTTCACTGCCGATTGGAAAGTCTGTAGCGTATTTTAAGTACATGGTTTTAAAATGTCTTTCGACGTTTGCTTTTTTTGGTAATGCCACACTTGAGTTACATATGAGACAAACACAGTTCTCCTTCACCATAACAAAAAGAAATCATCTTCCCACTCATTGTAATAATGGTATGTTTTACTTCTCTTACCACTGGTACCTGGCTGAGTCATTTTGGACGGGTTGTTGAAAAACAAATTCAACAGTTTCGTATCAATAGTTTTGAACAACAGTTCGAACATTCAATAGTTTTGAAACAAATTCGTATCAGTGCGGTAGGAAGCGAGCGACCTGCCAGGTAAGACGATTAACTTAGAAGTGAAACTAAACTGCCAGAAGTGACGGGTAGACTAGACGACTCGGCATGTCGCTATCAAGCGCCGGCTACTTGATATATTCTAAGCATCCCACTTTGTCAAATTGTTTCGATTTAATTCCACTGTAAAATGAAAAATTCCATGCCTTACTTTGAACAGTTTGTCTTAGGTTTTAATGCAAAAACTGTAGTAAAGTTTTATTTTAAATAATTCATCAATTCTATGACATAGGTCATAAATTAAATTGTTAATATCCGAGATCATTATCGGGATGGTCTCGCGGACTACCTAAAATGTCTTCGCGGTCGACGTCTTGGCCATCCCTGACTTATGAGAACGCTTCCCTGAGGAACACCCTCAGATTGGATCAAACAGATTTCATTCGGACATTAAAAACATGATAGCTTGAAAATACTTAATAAAAATGAGTAAATTTTCTCTAAAATTAAATTAAGTATCAGAATTCCCTAACTCCATGTCTTATCATAGTCTATATAAAAAGATAGACACCAAATGATGTCTCCGCACAAAAGACATTCTTAATTTGTGTCTCTAGGCATGATAGTAGTAAGAAGAGTGGAAAACTCGTGGTCTACTTATATCAATTAGGGCTATAATTAGAGGAAAATGATTGCTGTTATATAAATCAACATTAAAATTTAATAATGGTAGAATTGCTGGATAACAATCAGCCAAATTTAACGAATGGAAAGTTCTAGAGGGCTGGTGGAGATAAATAAATTTTGTGAAATTTAAAAAAAACTGTTATTCAAATTAAACTGCTCAATTATGTGACCATGAGAATTCGTAACATCACTACCCTATAAAGTATTATGCCCACTGAAATCCCCAAGCAATATAAAGGAAGTAGGTAGTTGATCCAATAAATTATTCAAACACTTTCATGAATAACGGCAGGGGAGGCAAATAAAGATGTAATGAGAGATAAATATACGCGTACTGCAACAACCAGTGTGTTGTGTTAAGGGACTGTACAGAACTAGGAGAGGACACGAGAAAGCATACATCTCCAGATACTGTAAAAGAAGTAGCTTCTTTTCTCACACATCTTTTACATCACTTCAATCAAGATTTCATCTTACGAACATTTTTGTCACTTCCAACTATACCAATGAGACACTTATTGAGAAAAGGGAAACATTATCAAAATTACCCTCTGTTCTTTTAACGGTGAAATATTTCTGATCACATGCCATTTGTTGTTCCATAGGCAGGAAAAAATTGGACGTACACTCCATATGAAAAGTTAATTCAAGGCCAAACTACATCATGGAGCCCTACAAGAAGATGCAGGATAACAGCACCACTGCTAGTCATGTCTTATACGCTTTCGATATACCCCTGAAATGATCTACACCCTCATTGAGTCACTCAGCAGATATCGCTTGGTCTTTTATAGACAATTGATATGCTGAGCAGCGCACCTCCTGTTTACCTGAGTCCAAAGTAATGTGTTGGAGCCTCAATTACCAGTGCTTTCTTTTCCAGGGGTCCTGATAATACACGGGTCAACACGTGGTTGATTTAGTAATAGGAGAAAACAAGTCGGCGATAGCCACTCAAGGGCACCAAATGAGGAAGAAAAAGCAATGAATATGAGAAGAAAAGACAGATCACTGGGGCAACTCGGGATTGTAACATCCGCGCGTTTACTTAAAGTAAAACCCCCGAGAGAACTAATTTAAATAAAGGATAAAAAGACTACTTTCTAAAATAAAATTGTGAAAAGATGAAGCTATTTTTTAAATTTCCAATCTTAATTAAAATATTGCTTATCTATTTCATATTTTGTACAAAGTTTTGATTTAAATTTGTTAAGACGCAAGTCTGAAAAATCAAGTCTAGAATATTGTTTCTTTAAAAAAATTTATTTGTTTTTTTTTTTTTTTTTTTAATTAAAATGTATATTTTTCAATAAAATCTATATATTTATAAATCTGTGAAGGTGATGAAATTAAATATATTAAAAATATAGAAAAATTAAAATTTTGAATTTCTTCTCATATTTCAAAGTGAATTTTCTAATAAAATTCAGTTCCTCTTTCATTCAAATATATCTCTCACACGCAGTGTTTTTCGTATCGCTCTAAGAGTTAATTCTTACTGGTTAGTTTGACCATTTTTCTTTCAAATTGTAAACACAAAAGTTACTTATCTGTAGTTTAGGCTTTTAAAATATATAATTCATTAAAACAAAATAACATGCTCTATTAAAATTTTAAAAAATTATTGGCATATGTAATTAGTATATACGTTACAGCTGTATGATACATTGGTTATGGTTTTATTTTGCGAATTCATTTTACTCACGATTAAAAAAGTAAATAGCACTTGCCAGTTTATTAAATTTATTTTTAGCATACATAAAAGTGTAACAATTATTACCAAGACAATATCTGTTACTATAATAAACAAAAAACTACTTAATGGACTGTAGGCTCTGATATCATAAATTTGTGTTCCTTCTTTATTCGCCTAATTCCGAAAGTTTTGATTAAAATTTCTTAACAAGACTGTTCTGTGCCTTCGATAAAATGGATATTCTTTTAAAAATAAATATTAGCGTATTTTCCTGTATATAATCCGCGGATCATGTGTTTAAAAAGTTCTGAATTTCGTTGTGCGTATTATACGCCGCGGCGGATTATCTGATAAAAACACTCTCCATCAGAAAAGCTTACAAGAAAGTTTTGAAAGAAATACTCTTTATGTTTAATAAAATAAATAACAGGTGGTACCAGGACACACCTGAGTTATTTAAACTATAATCGGCTTTGTGCAATTACGTTCAAAAACGAATTCGGTTTCTCTTAAATATTTTAAGGTTGTAAATTCGCTAACGTCATTTTGCACTTTGCCTTGACGTGAGCTGTTTCGTTTTGAAAATTCAAATTCGTATATCGTCATATGGAAGCGAAAATTTTAAAGTTACACAACAGATTTTAAATTGAAAGCTATAGCGAAAGCAAATAAAAACAATGACTCAAATGTGTTAATGTGAAGTGAAAAACAAAGCACGCGCGGTGTATAAAAAATTGTATAAAATACACAATTTGTAAATAACCCATTTCTTTCATTTAAATATTAACGAAGCAAATTTATATTAATTTAAATATGTCTAACATCATTTTTAAAGTTATTAGAAGTTAAATATCGATAAATTTTACAAGAATCTCTTCTCAAAATTATCGCTTTTGATCGATCTCGTGCTTTCATCTCAAGTTTATCGCACTTTGCGATGAACTAGATCTAGACTGATATTTTTCATAATAAATGCTTTTTTTCTATACAATTTATTAAATTTTTAATCCTACTATGCATTTTTTTATTTTATGTGACACCTATATTATCAGCAGTACATATTTTAGACTATTCGCTGGGGAAAAAAAAATTGCCGCGGATTATGCGACGATTTTTTCCCCTTTTACTCGAAAATACGGCCGTGCGGATAATACGCCGCTGCGGATTATATACAGGAAAATACGGTAGTTATGCAACTCTTCAAAACAACAAAAACTTAAGCTATTTGTAATATAGGTCAAATTTTTTGATACAGTAAATTGCACCCGACATTTTTACAATTTACAGATTAAAAAGAAATTTAATTATAAAAATGAAACATTAACAGGAGGTAGACAATATCAAAAACTCATGGAATGGGTTTCTAACTAAAAAAAATTATAAACTTTAAATGAATTCCACACCAAACATATTTATTGCATTAAAATAATTTACAAAGTAACAGATGTTGCACATCACATTACAATTACAGCATTCACTATATTTACAATGTTGGCTTTGTCTTACAAAACCACAAAATGCAAGTTTTAATTTTCCTTTATTTCAAGAGAGTACAAAAACAACATTTTACATATTGTAACAAGACACAGTAACATAAAAATGAACAATCAACTATCAAATGCTTACAAAATTGCATAATACAGTATCACTTATTTCTTAATTAACATTTTTTTTCAAGTACAAATAGCTAAAACATTCTATTTTATACATGAATACTATGTAAACTTTTTCTTTAACAAAAACTGTAAAAAAGAACTATAGTATAAAGACACTTAAATCGTACTCCTAATCAAATGGCTACTTTAAAAAATAGAGTATAATATAAAATTATCACATAGAGATGTTACTTTAAAGCAATAAAAGCTACTGATGATAAATTAATATTTAAGTAGTTCTCAGCCTACAGTAAATAATAATTTATCAAAAAGCATTTTTCTTTTCTTTTTTTTTTTTTTTCTGCTCACTAGCTTTTTCAGCAGCATTTCAGCAATCATTAAGAATAATTTAAAACAGAGAAAATAAGCTAAACAATATATTAGTAAAATTTAACATAAATTTGCTTACACTTACAAATAAAATAGGATATTATGTATACATAATAAAATGATATCCCTTAAAAACAAATATTAGAAAAAATAAAGACAAGTATTTGAACATATTAACACAAAATAAAAACATAAATTATTTTGATATCAGGTAATAGCAAGTTTATCAATTAAACATGTAATACACATTTTAATTAAAATTTTGTTTAAAAAAGATCATTACAAATTTTAAATTATCTCAACCAAATGTATTCTTTTGTCTAAGGTACATCAAAATGACTTACTTTTGACACAAGCTCTAAATCATTTAAGTATGTTGCCAAATTCATGGAAACTTAGATTATATACATTTTTAAATCTCAATCTTGGAAGCATAGATAATAAAAAAATCACATGACAAAATGGAAAAAAAAATCGTACATAAAGTTGACTTAAAAGAATATATACAAAATGTATCACAAAATAAGATTTGACAAATACAGAAGGAATATTATATAAAAGGTGACTCAGATTTTGCTAACTAATGACTTTGTGCCATGAGTACTAACAAATTGAAATATACAGCTATACAATATCACTAATAAAATCAATTTCTGAAAAATATTATTACAAAAATGACTCTAAGAATTAAGGCATAAATTAGCAGCCACAAAGAAAATATCAAAACACTTTGAACTTAATGTTTTTGTATGTATTAAGATTTTATAGAAAATCAAAGTCATGATTTTAAATGTATCATTTGTATAAACAATTCTAACAAATAAAATAGCATAATTATTTTTTAAAGTAAGTAAATAATACATTCCAATTTAAATTCTTTAATTAGAAATGAGATACATTAATAATTACGAATTTATTCATTATAAATAGATATATAATAATTTTTAAAATCCAATAAATGATAATTAAAATATCAATAATTGTAATTTGAATCAAAGTTTCAATGTATGGTAGTTCTTTGGGTAATAAATATGTCAATGATTGAAGAAATTGAATGTTTCTACTTTCCTAAAAAAATTTATATAAAATATCATATAAATTTAAAAGCGAAAATTTTTTTCTTTCTGCTTTTCAAGAAATGTGACTTTATATATAGTAATGAGGTAACATGACATACCAATGAAAAATTATCTAACATTCCCAAAATTTTTGATTGTAATGATATGCACATATATATATTTTAATCTTCATTCAAACCAACTAAGATAATATAAAAAAAAACATCCAATCTGAAAGTCTCATATTTTATTCAATACATGTAGTGTGCATCTTATTTTTTTTATATAAAATACTATCAAATTTAACACTAAGAAATTCATTCTTACAAGTTAAAAAATTAACATATTGTTTTTAATTTAAATAAGTGTGAAAGATTCTCAAATTAAATCTATACTAAATATATAGTAACACTCAAATTTACAAGTTTGTATAAAAACATTTAAAATTGATCAATTGCATGAGAAATAAGTTATAAAACAAATAACAAAAATTAATCACAAGCTACTAAATGTTCAATTTAGGCACTTGTAACATCTATAAAAAATTTAAGAGTTAATGACTTCACTTTTTATCAACTTCATTAACTCACTTCTGTAATATAAAGGTTAAATAGAAGAATAGCAAATAACCAGCATCTACATTATTCAATATACAAGAAAAATTTGTAATTGCCTTGTGTTGTTAAATTCAAAAGATTAGTGCATTCAGTTGATAATAAAAAGTAAAAATAAAAACTATTCTTCTAATTTTTAAAAATCAAAATATTAAAAAAAAAAAAAAAACTTTCTTTCAATATATTTTAGTTTATTATCCTCTATCAAAAAAAAATTGAATTTAAAAATTATAAAAATGGCTTAGTTTGTATAAATTTAATTTTAAGGATTTGTTAAACTTTAATCATAGCGTTCATTAATGACAATAATAATGAAAATAAAACAATGAATTGCAGAAAGCTTAAGAATGAGTTGTAATCAAAATTCATAAGATGAATTTTGTAATTAATAGCTTTAAAAAATAAGCATTTTATTAATGTTCAATAGGATTTTAGTAACAATAAAAAATTTTTTGCCACTATGTAAAATACAATTGGATACATGAATTTTTAATATCCATTCAATTATTATTAATAAAAATTTATACACCACAAAAATGAAAATATCAATATGTAAAAAGAATATACTTTATAATTATTCATTTTCATGTAAATTACGAAATTTAATTTAATAAAAATGTGACATCAATCATATAGAATGTTGTTGTCTTCTTTTGGTTAACTTTAAAAACTTTCAATTAATATTAATTCACGTAAATAAAATTTCAATGATTTTTGAAATGTTAATTATTGAATCAAAAGTAAAAAATGAACCACACAAATGAAATACATAAAAATTACTTAAGACAGACTAAACTTCAAGTTTTAACATTATACTTAAAATATATCATTAATAAGTAAATTTCTAAAATATACATTTAAAAATAATTTTCATAAACTTGATAAAAGAGAATTTAGTTGCCTTAGAAAAGAATTGCAAATGTGAAAGTTAAGTTTATTTTGATTTCTCATTCTACCAAACAAAGTATATTTCTTTAGTACCACATTTTTTTTTTAATTTGAAACAAAATACTGATAAAATTATAAAGATATGTATAATGAGATACATGAACAGGAACACATAATTTTAGGTTAAATTTAAGTGCGATTTGCTGAAAAGTGATGTCCTCATACTTGTTATGAGTAATAAATTGCATAGAATCTTAGAATATGAGAAAAAGTTACTACACAGGCAAGTTCAGGAGTATATTTGTGCTGAACAAAAAGTGCAGTTTGCATTAATCTGGAATTGTCCTACATTATCAATCAAGAATGTGTACCTCTTTAACAGCACATAGCAACTGCTATGTGTCATGAACACTGTAGAATGGCACCACTAGAAGCGGCTAATTTAATCGGCACATAACATTTCTTTATTTGTCTCATTCCATTGCTTTTGCAATGAAATCAAGAAGGCGTTTTGCATATTGTTCCGGATGAACAGTAGATATTTCAGCATTTGTTCCATGCTTCACAGCTTTTGCAGCTTGAGCTGTTCTTTTCTTCATACCATAATGAGTGAGAACATCAACTAAAGCCAGGAAATAAACTTCTTTTTTTGGAGCACCTATAAAGTATGAAAAAAGAGCATAGTTATTCATTCCAAAAAGATGTGCAATAGTTCACCTGAAAAAAGTATTTACATATTTGCCAACATTTAGAATTTAAAAATCATACTTTCAAATTTTTTCAATGGCTTACACCAATGTGAACAAGACATGAATATGAAGTAAAATTTAAATACAGCAAATTTATAATATTTCAAAATTAATAGATATATATTATAGTAAACATCATTTAAATGTTTAAATGTTCAATATTAAGAAATATTTCATCAAATAAAAACTAAAAATTGAATATAAAATTTTAAGCCTCAAACATCAGATGATTAATGATTGAGTTTTCAATACTTAAGAACACTTGCAATGTAAAGATTTAAACTTATTTTAAATAACCTTTAATAACCGAAATCAATTAATCAATAATCATCATAGACAAAATCAAAATAATTGAAAGTGAATGAAAATGGATATTAAAATTAAAGAAATCGACTCCTTCTAAATTAATATGAAAGATTTTTTTTGAAAAAGAAAGATACTATGCAATATCAATCATTATCAATACTTCCTTACGACTATATATGCACTATATATAGAGCTTTAAGTACTCCCACTTAAGAAATAATAGAGAGGAAGCTTATAATTTTTTACTAACTTAACAATGAATTTACCGCTCAGTTATGAGATCTTACAAATTCATAGAATAACCATACATTGTACAAGCAAACTGTACAAGTTGGAAGCTAGGTATTTAACATTGATCAGTAAAATAATTACAGCAATTAGAAACTGGGTAAGACTTATTTAGATTAAGCTCAGCTTGCAAACATGCTAAAATTCAAATTACGCAGCATCAATTCTAGTTTCTTTACAATCTAATTATGCTAGTTTCTTTAATATAAAAATCAAGTTTCCCTTCTCTTTAACAGTTTTATTTAACATTACAAAATGAAACTTCTAACATTGAAATAGCCTATATGTTGATAAAGGTTGTGTTTTGCATATTAGGGCTAGACCAGGACCTATAGCTTAAACAACTACAGATACCTACCAACAACAGATTCTGAGCCACCACAAATATATTCAAGTGCTTTAGTCTTGAATAATTGTATGTGTAATATTAATGGGATTGAAACCCACAAACTGTTGAATTGAAGATCAGAGTGCTCATATGTTGATAGATAGCAAACTCTTAAGGCTATTAGCACATGCTTAAAAGGAAATATATTACCTTTAAATAATCCTTCATTACTCTTTATTATACACAATTTCATCTGATTACTGAAAAAATATCATTGATTTATTGATGATGAAAAATGAATGGAAAAATATTTTTAAATCAAAGATTGGTCCCATATAGATTATTGTGATTTTAATATTAATAAAGATCTTAGACAACATAAATTGCTTTATAGATATAGATACATGCATATTATATCTTACAATCCATAATCAAGTACATTCAAGATATTGGACAAATCAAGATATTCCACAAAATTGATTACATTTTCTAATAAAAAAAAAGTGTAAAGAAGAAATCATCAATTTACAGGTTGGTTGGTTGGGTTTTATGGCACAAGGTCCAAGAAAGGACATGCTGCCAGCAATTTACAGGAGTACTTCAGGGAAAGAAAATGATTGATTGCCATGAGTTGTATGTAACCTGATTTCTTTTTTTACAAAATATTTATTCACTAACAAACATTCCCGAACAAGTTAATGAGTTGGTATGTCCAAAAATTATTACATATTACTTAGGATTATGAAATATTTTAATTCTTAAAATATAGAAAAACTGTAAAGAAAAGTTCACTCATTTACATAATGTTGAAATGCAAAATGATTAACTTAACATTCAGAATTTAAAGCAATTAACCTATTTAAGCATTATAAAATACTAACCTTCAGAACTTGGTGTTGCATATATATCTCGATTGGGATCAAATCCATCGCAATTTACAGAAAAATCTTCTCTAAGAGCTTGAGGAGAATCCGGTGGTGTTGGCACAGTGCCACCAACTCCACTTCCACCAGAATCTTCATCATCTTCTGAGCCTGGTCCATTTTCTTGACCACTACCTTCTCCCTCAGAGTTAACATTTTTATCTTTGTCTTGTGCATCAAGTTCACTGCGTTCGCTATCATGAATTCCCAAACATACAGAATAATCCATCATGTTCATATTTGAAAGAAACTAAAAGGAAACATTTTTTAATAAGAATAAATTTCATTAACAAGCAATAGTTTTGGTTTGATTTGATTTTACTAGGGCAAGATTCTTAGACTGTGCTGAAAAAAAACTAATCTTTTATAAAAGTGTTTTAGTAAATCACTGAATAAGATCTAATTAAAAAATGTTAATATGAATGACTCAGAAGAATAAAGATATTAAAACAACAAACATTTAAACTCCAGAAGGACGAGACATCAAAATATTATTACAAATGCCAATGTTTTTCAAATATATGAAGACATTTGAATGAGGAATTTCACAAATAAAAACAAAATATTGTTATTCAAATTAAACCATTTCATGCAATATCAACCAAGAGCACTGAATAAGATTCAGTGCTCTTAATTGATAATCAAAATGTATCTGTTTCTCACCACAATAGCTACAATCTAGGGTGGATTCTGTGAAAAGCAAATATTTATGTTATGCCTGTTAAATATTGCCTTCCATATAGAGAGATTTGGTTTTATGTCATGGAGCTTATTGGTTTCCTGATTCCACTTTTCCTGCCAGTGAATGTAACACAAATGATTGACAACATATTTCCTGTCAGCAAAAATAATTGGTCAAGTTGGGTATTCTGAAGACGATTTTGCAGCAATGTCTCTACTGATTCATTTCCTCTAATATCAATGAGATTGAATACATGAAATTAAAATTCAGACTCCTTTTGTATACGTTTTTGAAAAATGGTTGATTGTGTCTGAATACCTGAGTCTCATAGCTTTTTCCAATGCGATATTAAATAATAGGCATGACAGGGAATCATCCTGCTTCAGTCCTTTTTCTGTAAAAAAACATTCAGATAGGTTGGGGTGCCAAGTTTAATTTTTACATAACTCCATTAAGAGTAATTTTTGTAAGATTTACTAATTTCTCGGGTATTTCTAATTCAAACACTGCATCATATAATTTTACTCTATCAATGTTATCATATGCTGCCTTAAATTCAATGAATAAATGGTAAGTATCAAAATTAAATTCTTTTGTTTTTTCAAGGATCTGTCTGATTGTGTGGATCTGGTCTACGGATGTTTTCAACTACCTGGAAATATATGTATGTTCAAATTCGATTAAACATGTACAGAATACTTTAAAAAGAAATTTCAGAAAGATGTAGTAGCATATAATAAGTTCTCATCAGGACCAGAAGTATGTTTTACAATGGATAATGCAGTATGCAATTAAAGAATTGTTAGACAAGTGTTGTAAGACAGATGCTTTGTAGGGTAAAATCGTAAATGAAAATGTTCAGTAAAATTTTTTATGAGTAAGAAAAGGGGCACAGTATAACTTTTTGCTGAGAAAGTAGAAGCAAAAGCTTCAAGAACATTTACCCTTTCTGATGTATTATGAATTTCTTGACCATTTTTCCAAGACAAAAATTCCTTTTTCAGAGTATATACAGCATGCCCTTCTTTAGTTATCCCATTTATCTCTTGCTGAAACAGAAAATTTATACTGGACACAAATTTAACCCAATCCTCTCCACCTCTCCCAATATGCAATGCTTTAGCTTTTCGAAAAGCTATTTGATTTATCAAAGTGGAAGATCACTGGAAAGCATTCCAGGCCTTCTACTGGTTACAATAAGTGTCAGTGTAGTGTTTATTCCACCATGGTTTCATATTTATTAGAAAGTTTATTTCAGATTTGGTACTACTGGCATCTGCAATGATCATTTTAGTAATCAAATTTTACTTCATTAAGATTTTCAGGCTCCCCTATAACACTAATAATTATTGCTCGTAATGTATAATTTGTTCTATTAGTTTTGTGAAATAAGAGTGTGGTGGATGTTGAATATTATTACAATCAGCATTCACACAATCTAGAAAAAGTGGGAATTGATTGCTATCACATAAATCAACTCTTACTTGAAAATTAAAGTGAGGAGCAAGAGTTTGTGACCACAGCACAAGTTTCAAGAAACAGAAAGTTCTACTTCCTTGATGAAAGTAAGTATCTTTTTCATTGTTAAGTAGACAAAGACTGAGTATGAATGAATTCCTTGATTACAACCCCAAAATGGACTGAGACCATAAAATCTCCAATAATGAAAAGAGGAGCAGGTCGTTCTTGTATCAGTTTGTTAAGATCTATGTTATAAATATTTGGTGGCAAGTATACAAATGGTTATTAAATTGGGAGACATTATTCAAACTGCAACTGCCTGAAAATATGTATTTAGAGGGATTACAAATGAGGAAACATCATGGAAAATCAAAAGAGCAACACCTCTAGATGCTTGGTCTGGTCCATTTTCAATATCTTTTCTAACAAGACTATAGTGTTTATTTTTAATGTATTGCTGGTATTCTAATAAGTCTCTCTCTTGTAGTGCAATACAAATCAGACTCACTTCTTCGATCAAGTCTTATGTAGCAAATTATGCTGTGAGACCCATGACAGTTTAATGAAATTAATAATGTCATCCAGAGCAAATTTTATTTATTTGTTTGTGTTTTTCTTTTTTGCTTTCGAAATGGTTTGAGAAGTACAAGAGGTTGGTTGGTTAGTTTTTATGGTGCAAGGTCCAAAAAGGACAAGCTGCGCCAAGAGAAGTACAAGAGGAGTTCATATCTGTTTTAGAAGAGGATATTTCCCTTGTTCTTTTGTAGCTTTTTTCACAAAATTTTGGTTTTTTTAATTTGTTTGTGTGAATCCTTTGCCTAACATAGTGTTTTTAAGATGAAATTAAATTCTTTTTATTTGAAATACACAATTATTTCAATAAAAGTTTAAATTTCTTCACAAAACTATATCATACATATAACAACCAGAAGGTTATGACAATATGTGTAAAAAATCACATAAATATGTTCTTAATTTTTAGTGTGTGTGTGTGTGTGTATGTGAGAGAGAGAGAGAGAATGAATGAATGAATGAATGAATGAACCTTTTAACAATAGAAAAAATGAATGAATACAAAAATTTCTGGGTTTTTCTCTCTATACATTCATATATCATAAACTATTAAATTCTTACAGTGACATCAGCATTCAATGTTTCTATAAGTTTTTCTTTGGCTTCAGCACCAATAAACATTTTGCAACCATCTTTGATGAAATCATTATCCTTCAAAACTGGCATATCTTTTTCCTAAAATGTAAATAAATTTACAAAATACATAAAAGTACTCATTATAAACTTACAGTTTAAAGATAAATGAAATTTTTTATTTGAGATAAAAAATATTATGTACATTCAATATTATGCATTCATACTTAAATGATGGGTCCAAATGAACCATTATCATATACATATATTTAAGAAAACTTCCAATAAAATCTTTAGTAATTAAATTCTTAAAAATAACTCCTAAAAATGTAAGATGATGCAGCAGTTGATATAATACCCTACCAAAATATGTAAGCTATGTACATATGTGTATAAATATGATTAAAAAGCTTTTTGTAATTAGAATTTTATCTATATGCTATTGTATATTGTTAGACTTATTTCTTAAGAATATAATATATACACTTGTGTATAATATATAAACATTAAGCATCATATGACTGCAAATTATAAAAGCAAGTAATACATTAATTAAAAAAAATAAGTAATACATAAATTAAAAAAAAATCCTAAAAAACTAAGAAATTTTTTATTAAATCAAGACTTAAAGTAATATGTATTTTTAAATTCCATTATAATAAATCTAAATTTTATTCAAATTATGATTTACTGTAAATCTTACATATATTTTTCATTAGTAATAATGCTAATAACTATAAGCATTTCTTTTAATAAATACTTTACAAATAACTTCATAAATAAATTATTCTTTTAACTATTAACATAAAAAATTTTCTATAACAGTTTATAGACAAAATTTCTAAAAATATAAGTGAATCTATAATTTGTATATGTAAAATAATTATTTAAATTGAACTGCCTAAAAAGTTTTCTTTAAAAAATAATGAAATAGGGTTTTTTTAAAAAAAAATTTAAAGTTTGTTATTTAAAATAATCTTAAGCACATTAATTCAAGCATTAAAACTTTCACAACATTCATAAAACATAAATGCTTACCTTTTCTTTATCACTAGCTTCTCGATCAACAGTAGATCCCTTAAAAATATCAGATTTAATATAAATTTTACATATTTCAGTCAACATCAAAATATTAATAAAATTTTTTCATAAAATAATGAACAAAAATAATCAACAATAACAATGTATCTATTAGTTAACAGGAAAAAAATTGTGACCCAAATATTGTGTAAAATAAGTTACGGTTCTTTAACAACCTATTGCAAATTTGCTTAATTTAAGTAAATAGTTAATGATTCCACTTGTTAGATCTCTTTATAGGTTAAAAGCTTTAGAAAGCTTTTTTTAAATAAATTTTAAAAAAGTGTGTGTGGTACAGAAAACATAAAACTATAACAAAATATATAACTGCTTTATGAATATTATTAGAAGAAAATATGAGCAGAAGAACAGCTTAAGTCAGAGTTTGGTTTGTTTGTTTGTTACTCAATGTTCACTTTCTGCACACAATGACTAATTTAACTGGAACCTACACTTTACAATGCATTCCAAACCACTTCAACACCAAAGTCCTAAGAGGATTTTTAATTTATAAACTGTAGAGGCAAAGACTAGGGAACAAACTGTTTGGTTATCAGCTCAGCTATTTAAGAAGAAGGAAGGAAACTGTACAGTCCAATAATTTATACATTGAATTTTTCCATCAGTACTTCAATGCAAAAAAGAAAGCTTTTTAATAAAAATATTTCTGATCATTTAGAAGGCTATTTTAAATTAATCATGAAATAAAGAAGTCACAAATTACAGAATTTGTTCTTCTAGCATGATAATAGCATTATATATATGTTAAGAAAAAATTCAGAATAGAAATTTATTACATAAGCAATTAATATGTTTACCAATAAATATTACAATTTTTTAAATTAAATTATGTTCATATATTTAGAAAAAGTTGTTAAGTTTATTTATCATAATTTGAATTATACATACACACAATATCTATATGGATTTTTCTAGAAATATTTTCTCTAATTTGAGGAAAGTATTACATATTTATCACATAAATTTACTCAACTTAATAAAAATATAATTTATATAATAGTAGATCTTATTCTATTGATATTTGTAAGTGTAAAAAATGGGGGATAAATAAAATATTAAATAATAATTTAAGTCAGTTATATTTGTTTTATAATACTTGTCTTATCAATCCACTTAGACATACAATCGAACTTTCTTTATGAACATTTATTCTTAAATTTTACTTATAATGCAAAAACTAAAGATTTTTTCCTATCCTTTTCATAGGTATTATTGGTTTTGAAATTATTAGAATCACCTGAAATTTTTTTTGTTAATGCATTCCATTTAAGAAAATATAAAAAAAAAATTAATTATAATACACAATTTTATGAGAAACTATGTTTATAGGCATTTGCTTTCTTTCTCAATTCTAGTAATAAGATAGTATTATCAATAAATAGATTTTTAATGCAAATAACTGCAGCTTTTTGAGGATGATTCTCAACATAGAGAAAGTTAACTCAACATTTAGAATTTTCCCATATTTCATTGTAAGATAGTTCCGTTAAAATATTGTTTTCCCTACACTGATTAAATCTCATGCAAAAATTCTTATTTATAATCAGAATGTAGACCAAAAGTTACTGGGTGTTCACCTTTTTGTTAACTTTTCCTAGTTCATTTAAGTTATTCCTGTCAATCTCTAGAACCAAATTATTATGGATCAAAAAATTAAATAAATAAAATCTTGGTTACAGTTTTTTAGGCACTCCTATAAACTCTTAGAATCTAATTTCACAATATTATAAATACAAAATTTCTCCATACAAAAAGAAATACTGTCAAAAAACTGGAGTCTGCCAATAATGTAAAAATGAGGTTTCCTAAATTCTGTAAAAATAAAATTAGTTCTTTCATTACTTCAAAAGAATACTTAGAGTTTTATGGCTGGACTTGAAGAATTTAAACTTTTCAAGAAGATCTTTTGTTTCTGGTAAATGTGCAAGAATACTTAGCATAAAAAGAAAAAAAATAGAATAGCAAATATTACTTAACTTATTTTGATGCCAAATTATAAACCCTGAATTAATCCGGTCACTAAAAACAAACTTTATTATTCGAGTTTACTTAGTTGATAGCATGCTAGATTGAAATCATAGTTTTGATACAATAATTTTATAACTTTATTTATTCTATAAAATATAAATATGATTTTTAAGAAAATATATTCGAGTTGTGCATAAATTCACTAATATTTTCCCAGTATAGTAAATATTGATGATAATTTTTGAGTCTAAAATAAAAAACTTTTCAAATGAAATGAATTCCATTATAACAAGCTATAGTTTTACATTCTAAATTTTACAGAGTGTAAATATAACTTGTTAAATAAACATTCAAAAATAATTAAATGTTGTAACATGCATATGACTTCAAGATATCTACAGGGTATCCCTGAATGGTTAGAGGGGAGGTAGAGAACATCGTAAGGAACCATAATTGTATAGGAAAGCGATAGATGGCGCTACAAGCGAGCTTGCAAGTTCAGAAAGTGCGGTTTCTTCATTTTAGACACAGACAGTGTGCATGCTACTGGATACTGGATTTTTTCTCTAGGGTGCCATTAAGAGCCTTGTGTATGACACACCTGTCATTCCTGAAATGGAACTGGTCGCAGGGATATCCATTGCTGCTGCTACGATCCGTGAAATGCTTGGTGTTTTCAAACATGTCCATCAGTCCATGTCACGTTAGTGTAGAACGTGCATACATGCCAACAGCCACATTTCCGAACACCTCCTCTGATTATCATACTTTTTATTTATAATTTTTGTTTAATAAAGCGTTTTACATAGCATTCTGTGTTGTTGCGTTACTCTTTATGTCTCTTTATCGCAATAGAATTATGTTTACGCCTATGCCTTCCTATGTAATTATGGCTCCTCACAATGTTTTCTACCTCTCCTCCAAGTTTATACACAGCATTCGAGGACACCCTGTATTTGAACTGATATCATAAATTATAAGCCAATACTTTTGCCATTTCTCTCTAGACAACATCCACATTTATAAGATCTTAGCATAGCAAGATTCTAATGTTACAATGAATACCTGATATTTGTTCAATTTAAAGATTTTAGATTTTAATTAACTGCAGATACTTCTAGTTTGGGAAAGAGTACCCACCCATTAAGCAAGGTTTCATTGTAACTCTGATTCTTTTCTTAATTCAACAATGGTTTTACAATTTAAATTGCTTGTATATGTGTTAGATGAAATATTTTGATGAAAATTAAGGTTTCTAACTTTTGTCAGGGAAAATTTTTTGAAATGCCCCCCCCCCCCTTCTCTTTTATAAAAAGACAGATAGTAATTCTAAGATGAAGACAAATCTAAAAACAAATAAAATTTTAATTGTAAGAAAATTTAAAATCATAACATTTAAATAAATGGAAAAATTAATAATTAACAAAATTATCATTTATGGGTATAAGAGATGACCAACTACCTAGTTAACTCAAACTCCACAGTAGGAATAATAGCAAAAATTTATTTACAAAATAACTACTAGCCTTACAAAAAAAAATCAATTAAAATTCAATAAAATTTAAGGGTACGTTAAAATTCTTTTTAAAACAATGAAGTGTTTAATTCTTTGATTTCTAGCTTCAAGAAAATATTCACCATATACAAAATATAAAGAACAGAAGATGTTTAATTCTTTATTTTTAAACATAAAATATACTTAAAATACTTTTCATTTGATACTCAATTGTTCGGCAGCTTCTGCGCTTTGTCGAAATAATCAAGGTCACACTGCGCCACTTGGCATGACTACTGGAACTGTCTGCTCCGACAACCCTGCGCGGTTGCACTTTTTTAGTCGATCTTCGGCGCATGAAAACAAAAGCATTCTATTATGTAATGACATACCCAAACTATGGGTCGTCATATTCTCTCTTTATTTTTAATGAAAGTTTAAAATTACAGTCCACTCTCTACCTCCTTTCTGATCACGACATTTGGACTGTGACAGCCAGAGGGAACCGATTAGTACGAATTTTTCCGAAATTTAAATTCAATCTGAAATCGATACTACTTTGTAAACATGACGGAGCTTACCGTTTTACATCGGCGTCGCGGGAATGTGAAAGCGCAACTTACTAAGTTATCGAAAGTTATTGAAGATGAGTCTACTCATTCAGATTTATAGTTACTCGAAGCCTTGAAGGATCAGTTGGCCAGACTGATTACCAAATTTGAAGAACTGAAAAATGAGTTCTACACCGCCACTCCCGAAGATGTCTTTAGGGCAACGGAAAAATCGCTGTCGGAGATTGACAGCGACATCCAGAATTTAGAGGTAAGAATTTCAACCTCTTTGAACAAATTACGAAAGGTAGAAATTGAAAGGCTTTCAGAAATTACATCTAGGGACACTTCCCAATCATCAGTCAATGACCAATCGCATGCTGTTATGGTTTCAAAACCAAAACTCCCAGATACACCCTTACCGATTTTTTCAGGAAAAATTGAGGAATATAAATTATTTAAATCACAGTTTATTAACTTAATGGACCAGAACTCTTCTCTTACTGATATTGATAAGTTATTTTACTTACATGGTGCTCTCAGGGGCGATTCAAAATGTATCGAAACTATTGACGACACATACGACTCGTTATTCACAGCTCTAGAAAATAGTTATGATAACGAGCGTCTCATAATTGATACACACATTAAATCAATCTTAAATATTGAACCAATCAAACATGAATCTGAAAGAGATTTAAAAAACCTGGTCAACATTTATAAGAGAAATATCCAAGCATTATCTGTCTTAAAATTTGTTAGAAATGATTTGGCAAATGCTCTGCTGTAAAATGTCCTATTATCTAAACTAGATAAAGATACAAGAAAGACCTTTGAATCTTCATTAACAACCAATGATGTTCCAGACTTGGATAGTTTTATTTTGTTTCTGGAAAGAAGAATTTCCATCCTTGGTTCCATTTCCAGAAATACAAAACTCAACATTCCTGATAAATCTAAAACATTTTTTGTAAAATCTAACAAAAATGCTAAGGAGTGCTCACTTTGTCATCAATCACATCCTCTTTATTTATGCTCAAAATTCAAGGAAATGAAATTAGAGGATCGTGTTGACTTTTGCAAACAACAAAGAGTTTGCATGAAATGTCTATCCCATAGGTATGACAAAAATGTAAGCTGTCAATCAAAAGGAGTCTGTAAAGTCTGTTCATGTGCCAGTCACCACACTTTACTCCACAGATACTCCCAACACATTCAAAATTCTTCTTTCAATGACACTGTTTCACCTTCACAATCTGAATTTGCATCATCTACTTCAGACCAAACAAACGAACACTTTACGTCCGACACGCAAGTAACCTTCTCTAAAGGTGAAAAAATGTCCTTATCAACACAGCCGTTTGTTGCATTACAAATAATCAAGGTAAACGAATTGCCGTCCGCGGCATCTTGGATTCGGCCAGCGAATCTTTCTGCTGATGCTGCTAAGTTTCTAGGACTAAGAAAAAAAAAACCGATATCCCTATTTGCGGTTTAAATGATACCCCATTCCGTGTGGTCAATCAAGTGTCTGCTAATATATCTAACCAGGATAATAACTATAACTGGAACTTAAAACTACTCGTCATTTCTAAAATTGCTGATGCCATGTTACTAAGAAATTTAAATGTTTCTAACTTAAATATCCTAAGAAATATCGATTTGGCTGATCCTAGATTTCACTTACCACAGAAAGTTGACTTGCTTTTGGGAGCGGAACACTTTTACGAGTTTCTAAAGGAGGGTAAAATCAAGTTTGACGAAGGTCTTTTTCTACAGCCTAGCTGTTTTGGGTATTTAGTCTCTGGTACTGTGCAACAACATTCTCCCCCCTCATACAATCGATGCTACTTAACTACAATGGAGTCCATCAATAAAACTCTAACTTCCTTCTGGGAAATCGAAAATCCCTTTGAAGAGAAAAAGTTCACGACAGTGACGAACTAAATACTGCAATGAGCATTTTGAAAACACCTACTTTCGCAAATCAGACGGGAGATATGTCGTCGAGTTACCTCTGAAACCAGGGATGTCCAATGACATGCTGGGCAGCTCCAAACAAATGGCATCGAAGAGATTGGACAAGTTATGGAATCGACTTCATACTGACCCTACAATGAAAGCTCTGTACTCAGAGTTTCTACAGGAATATGAAGCATTAGTTCATATGAAAAGGATAAAAGAAGACTGTTAGGAAGAAGGTTATTGCCTACCCCACCACGGTGTATTCAAACCTTCCAGTACAACCACGATGTTGAGGATTGTCTTTGATGCCAGCACAAAAACTATAACTGGCTTATTCCTAAACGATCTTCTTTCAAAAGGTGGCGTTATTTAAGACAACTTATTCTCAATCCTTGTTCGATTTCGGAAACATAAATACGCTTTCACTGCCGACGTTAAACAGATGTTTCGACAAATAGATGTTGCTCCTTCCCAATTGAAATTGCAAAAAATTCTGTGGAAGGATGACAAACACGCTCATATCAAAACCTTTCAACTTAACACTGTAGCTTACGGCACTGCTTGCGCACCCTTTCTGGCCACACAGGCTCTAAAACAAATGACCCTGGATAAAAGAAAAGATTTCCCCAGGGCAGCAGAAGTCCTGTAGAGAGATTTTTATATGGACGATTGCTTGTCAGGTTCTTCTGACCTACAAGAATTCCAAACACTCAAAGCTCAACTTTCACAACTACTACAAAGAGGAGGCATGCACTCCATAAATAGCAATCCAACCAAGAAGGCACAAGTGACTCTACCTTTCCTTTCGACAGGAACTCTGATGATATTACCATTAAGACCTTGGGTCTCGAATGGAATAGCTCCCCCGACGTTTTTGCCTATAAGGTCTCCTTCAATTCTACCTCTACTATAACGAAGAGAGAAATCCTATCCTAGATATCACAAATTTTTGATCCTCTTGGCCTTTTTGGCCCAGTCATTAAAAAGGCTTAAGTCTTTATGCAACAGTTGTGGCTTTACAAATTGAATTGGGATCAAACTCTTCCCACTGAACTGGCCACACAATGGAAAAACTTTGCCCAGATCTTACCACACATCCAACATATCAAAGTGCCACACTACGTCTTACTCATTAGTTTCACATCAATCCTCCTACTGGGTTTTGCTGATGCCTCATCAAAGGCATACGGATGCTGTATCTACAGCAACACTGTCACGGACACTAACAACCGTTCCAGTCACCTTCTTTGCAGCAAGAGCCAAGTGGCTCCCTTAAAGAATACACTGACTATACCTCGAGCAGAGCTTTCAGCTTGCCTTCTACTGTCTAAGCTCGTCCAGGTGTTACAAGCCTTTAAACACAAATTTGACTGTGTGAGACTGTTCTCCGACTCCACCACTGCCTTGGATCATCACAGCTCCTCATCTTCTGAAAACCTTCATGAGCAACCGGGTTGCTCAAATACAACAGCTAACGTATGAGTTCCAGTGGCTCCACATCAGCTCCTCGTCGAACCCTGCGGACTCCATTTCCAGGGGACTGGATGCACCAGCTCTGACCTCCAACTAGCTGCAGTGGAATGGACCACAATTGGCTTCCTGCGCTGAGCCCGCACCTCCTGATCCAGTTGACCAACAATTCCTGGAGGAGCTGAAGGTGGCTTCAAAGATGACTCTGACATCTCACAGTATATCCTTTCTTGATTATTTTATTGATAGGTCAAATAATTATCTTAAATTAATCAGAATTCTTGCTTATGTTTTCAGATTTACGCAGAATTGTACAAATCATAAGTCAAACAAATGTAAAATTGGCCCTCTCACAAGAGAGGAATTAGATAATGCAGAAATTGTGTTAATTAAAATTGTTCAGATGGAATACTTTCCATCAGAGTTTGCTGCCCTCAAGAAGGGAAATTCAATTCCTGTTAAGAGCAAACTTCATTTCTTGAACTCTTATCTAGACAAAAATGAAGTAATTAGAGTAGGTGAACGTTTAGATAACTCTGATATCAGCTTTGACCATAAGCATCCCATTGTTTTACCTTCTAACTGTAAACTAGTGCAACTTTTATTTCGATTCTATCATGATCGAGATTTTCATGTAGGTCCACAAGCACTATTAAATACGATTCGACAGAAATTTTGGCCCCTTGGTGGCAGAAATACTGCCAGGAAAATTGTTCATAACTGTGTCACATGCTTTAAAATGAAACCAGTCACTGCAACTCAGTTTATGGAAATCTGCCCACAGAAAGGGTTGTTTGTAATCCCACCTTTTCCCACGTCGGAATTGATTTGTGTGGGCCCTTTAACATAAAATATAAGAATCAAAGAAAAGGCACCTTACAAAAGATTTATATTGCCATATTTGTTTGTATGTCCATAAAACCAGTCCACTTAGAATTCCTCTCAGCCTAAACATCTCAAGCCTTAATAGCTACCTTAAAAAGGTTCTTTGGTCGTAGAGGAAAATCCTCTAAAATATTTAGTGTTAATGGCACCAACTTTACCAGTGCTAGTGCTGAATTGAAAAGATTACATAAAATGCTTGCTAAAGATGAAGAAATTTCTCATTTCTTTGCCTGAGGGAATTGATTGGTGCTTCATTCCTCCCAGGACACCAAACCACGGTGGGCTCTGGGAGGCTGGGGTGAAGTCTTTCAAGTACCACTTTAAAAGAGTAGTCGGTAACTCTAAATTGATTTTGGAGGAATTTAATACTGTTATGGTTTAAATCGAGGGTCTTCTGAACTCGCGCCCATTATCTCCTTTATCCATTGATACCGACAATTTTCAGGTACTAACTCCTGGCCATTTTTTAGTGGTAGGCCAATCAATTCTCTCCCGGAGCCAAACTTACTTGATACAAATGAAAATTTATTGAATAAATGGGAAAGGCTCCAAAAAATTATTCAAACAATTTGGAAATCTTGGAGGAACAGCTACTTAAGTCATTTGTAAAATGACTTTTCAAAATGGCTTTTCAAAAAACATAACGTTAAGAATTGAATGATGGTTATTCTAAAGTACTCAAATTCACCAGTTGGAAAGTGGCTTTTGGCTAGAATCATTAATGCCATTCCAGGAGCTGACAACAATGTCAGAGTTTTTGATTTGAAGACGCCTACGGGCCAATTTCGGAGAGCTGTCTCCAAGATTTGCATTTTGCCCATTATTGATAATAATGAGACACCCAGAACTTAATTGTCTCATTTCTAAAATGTAAACTAAAATTATATTGCTTTTTCTTATGTTAAATTGTTATTTGCAATTATATATCTGTCTATAAACAAAAAAATATTTTCCTTGAAATATAACCATATTTCAACGCCCGCCGGGATGTTCGGCAGCTTCTGTGCCAAGGTCACTGCGCCACTTGGTGTGACTACTGGAACTGCCTGCTCCGGAAACCCTGCGCGGTTGCGCTTTCTGAGTCGATCTTCGACGCATGAAAACAAAAGCATTCTATTATGTAACGACATACCCAAACTATGGGTCGTCATATTCTCTCCTTATTTATAATCAAAGTTTAAAATTACAGTCCACTCTCTCCCTCCTTTCTGATCACGACACCAATATTTAATGGATTGTTTAGTTTTGTTTTAAACAACTGTTAAAAATGGGTTATTTATCATACTGTTAAAATTTTATATTCTTAATTTTTTTAGTCATTCTATTATACAGCTAACAAGACTTTCTGAATATATTTTTGATTTATTTAAATATTTATATAATGTTTATTAGAGTATTTGTATTTATCTTTCTTTTAATAAATGACTAAACCTAAGTGGTAGATCAAATCAAAAACTATTGAGTACAGAGTACACAGATCAATTAACAACCAGATAAAGCAATAAGAGAAATAAGCTATATTCATTCAGACTGCATAAAACTACTTGATCAATGCTTTATGTTAAAAATACTGTTCATATATTTGTGTGAACTAAAATTCATTCAGTTTAAAAAAGAAAATTTAATGATCAATGATGCTAAAAATAATAATGAAAACACATAAACAAAATGTGCTTTTTATAAATGTAAGAAGGAGTAACAATCAACAAATGCACACATTTACAATAAAGAATGTTATTTTTCTTAAAACTATTCATAATCAATTTACATATTTTTTCCTACGTTGGCAATCAAGAGACCATAGCTTTTTACTATATGGCTTTTTTTCAATATAAATAAGATCTGCTAATCTAATTCAGTTTTAAAATTGTAGTCTTGTAAGCAGATACATGTCAAAAAGTAATAAAACTCATTGTCTCCCCAAATAAAAAAGGATAGTTTACTATAAATAATAAAACCATTTAAAATGTGTGCAATTTAATTATCTAAAGCAATTCTTATTTCCAATTAATTTGGTTGTTTAACTCATATATATATATATATATATATATATATATATATATATATATATATATATATATATATATATATATATATATATATATATATATATATATATTACTACAGAACCTGGTGATAAAATTATTATTCTTCTAATTACCCCAATTTATTCTCAATATGAAAATTAATAAAAATAAAATCTAGATTTGTTACAATAAACCATTTATTTTGTATTATTTAATGTTTTTAATCTAAATAAAAATATAGTTGTCTTAAATTGTACAAAATTAGCTTTATATAAAATTTACACACAAATATGTGAGTTTATCTCTCACAACACTATTGAACTTATATGCTTTCCTTCAAAATGCAAATATAAAATCAATATACTAAATAAGTTTAATGATATAAAAACATATATTAGGGCAACATAATAAATTATTTACCTTTAAATCATATTTTTTGTGAATCTTCAAACGAGTAGTGAAAATATTGCGCATTACAACAACATATGTCTCTACACCTTCAACAGTTAATCTATACATTCCTAAGTATTGAGGTAACAAAGTTTTTCCATGTCTTTCAACAATGTACTGCATAAAATAATGAAGCTTGTTAGACAGAGACAAAATAATTTTAAATATATTAGATTTATCAACACAAAAAATTATATACTTTCTTTTATAAAAATAAAAAAAAAGGTAAATAGAAAAAATATAGATGTTAGTTTTTATGCAGATAGCAAAAATTTTGCAATGATAGACTTTAATAATAAATTAAAACAAAGCATATACATTCAAAATATCTATTTAGCAAAGACAGAATAACTATTTTTCAAAAAATAGATAAACTAATGTTTATAACTCCATATGATTTACATTCTTGTTATTCAAAGTGATGAAAATAAGTAAAATTTAAGCAGAATTACAATTTTTGTCTTCCATTGGTAAAAAATACCAAGTTACATCAAGAACTTTTTTAACTCTTAATATTATATCTAAATATGGGAGTTTGTTAAAGTACACTACTATTATCAGCTTATTTTAAAAAATATCAAAAACTATTGACAGTTACATTATTTGAATACTGCAATCTTATAATTATGGCAGTTACAAAGACCATTTTTTGGTACATTATCACTCTTTTATATATATTTCATTAATAAACTGTAAAACAAAGTAATTAAATAAGACAAAATAAAGATTAATCTGAATGAGATAAAAATTGGTAAACATGAATATATATATATAAAAAAAATAAAGATTACAATTTTAGAAAATTGAATGATTTATTGAAAAAGCTTCAAAAAGTAAGTTAATAATGCTTAAGGTCTACTATTGGCCTTTAAACTAGTAATTCATTCAACTTGATATTAATGAACAGTTTGTGGATGTCCTGTTGGTATACTAGCGAAAATTTTGTTTAATTGCCATGCAAGATTGTCGTAATTCAGAATGGGTTAAGGATCCCTGCAATCTTATTTGTTTATGTGGTGCTGGGCAATTTAACAAAGGGTAGTAATAGAAATTATCATTGTGTGGAAAACATTGTTTTGTAGAAATGAAATATCAAAATGTAGCGATTTTACCAAGCACAAAATACAGACATACTATACTGTGAGGCATTGCTCATAACATCTTGTTACCCTAGTACAAACTTAAATTTATATATTCCGTACTTTTAAGTCTGAACTTATTACAGTTCTATTAAAATTTTTCTTATCACCATATTTATCATTCATTTAAAAATACTTATGCGTTATTTTCAACTTCATTTTTTCTGCTATGCCTTACCGGCATACCATTTATTACTTACACACTTAAAATTTTACTTTGCCGATCTGGCATTTCTATATTCTTAATCAAATTATTAACTTTATACGAACGCCAGTTCGTCAAAGGGGGCGAATACCAGGTGTTTTAAAAACACCAGATGCAGAAAATCAAAAACTCTGGTGTCTGATAGTTTTGGCTAAATACTGTTATTGCTATTGGTAGTATGATTTACTTATTTTTGTTAGTAACGACACTGAATTATTTATATGGGAATATCTTTATTTTATCTACTTACAAATTTTAAACTTATTTCATGTTTAGTATCAATAAATTAAACTTACTATTTTTTCATGCAAACTTAATAATTGGCATGTTATTAGTTTCTTATTTAGGCATGTTATTAGTTTCTTAGAACGAAATATTTAATAGGTATTTAAACCAACAGTTAGCATTTTTTTAACTTATTAAAATTTAATATTTGCAGCTCTGCTTATTGTTAGAATTATTTTTGGCAATTAGCCTAAAAGTGGGTATTGGTAATATATCTGCCCACAGATACATAAACTGTGGTACAGTCTGACAAAAGTTTATGGGCCCAGGATACGTAACAAATATCTTGAAATTTATCTTGGGATAATTAGTCAGTTAAAAATACTTTAAGTGAATTTTTACCCATTTTAAAATGTATTAGATTATTTAAGAGGGGGGGGGGCTATATTGATATAACTTTTTCAATTACAAAAAAATAATTTTTTTTTCTTTGCGATTTTGTTAATTTTTCTAGCTATGGCTACTTACACAATTACTAAGTTAAGCAACCAAAACTATGAGACATGGACTTCAGACAAAGTTGATTCGAAGATTTGAATGATATTGCATATCTCAAACGTCTTAAAAAATTCAACAGAAACAAAAACCAGAGCAAATCACATGATTATATTTTCAGAATTATATGATACTAAAATGTTACCCAAGAAAGTATTCTCATGTTTTCAAAAAAATTATTGAAAGTCTACAACAGATTGAAAACTATAGATCCTACTTTTAATGAAAAATATGCTAGTTTTCAATTTCTGAGATACCTTCCTATGCATTTCGATAGAATGGTGCAAGTTATTCTTGGTTGGCCGGAGGAAAACTTTAACTACAAAGCTATTATAGAAGCCTTGAATGCAGAAAAGGTAAGTCTTCAATTATGAGAAAGATTTTCTAACACAGGCTAGTGCAGTAACATCTGTGAAGAAACAAATTCTCTGTTTTGCAGCCTGGGCATTATAGAAATTCATATCCTCTTAAAGTACAATCACTGAAAGTATCCAGATGTTTTAGACCAAAATACAGGAGCCATTCCAGATGTTCTAGTCCAGAATGTAGGAGCCAAACCAGACGTTTTAATTCAGAGTACAAAGGTCAATACAGAGAACCCAGATCTGACTTTGTGGCAGAAAGGAACCAGTCATGCAGTTCAAATTCTACTTATCAAAATCAAACCCGTTCTTCCTGGTGTAAGGGCAAGCAAAAACGTGGTATTGGATTTAGAAACACCACTTCAACAAATAAAGATGGACATTCGTCATGTAAGTCAAACTTTTCTATTACAAGTTTATTTAATCAAACTAAAGAGTGAATTGGGTTTTTGACACAGCAGCTTCACATCACTTTTGTAAAGAAAGAGACCTCATTAGTTTTGTACCTTTAATCAATGAAAAAATATCAGTTACCATTGATGGTGTTGACTTTCCTATTGAGGGAAAAGGAACAGTTAAATTGTTGTTTGATTTACAAAAGTACACATTAAATGATGTAATGTACTCTCTAAAGTTACGGAGAAATTTTATTTCAGGTCCAAAACTAGATATTCCAGGTTTTGTGTATCATGGCGGTAACAGTATAGTGAAAGTCTCAGAAAAAGGGGAGAAAACTGTTTTTAAGGCCATATTAAAAGAAGATATTTATCAAGTTTCACCCAGTATGGTTAAAGCTGACAAAAATGTTTCATTTACTACAAATTTAAAAAGTAGCAAAGCTCTTGAACGATGGCATAGACGTTTTGGACATATCAGTATGTCCATTATTTCACATACCAGTAGGAAAGGGAAAGTAAATGGTTTACCACTCTTAAGTGATAAGACAGTCTTTTGCAAACCATGTAAAATTAGTAAATATTGAAGAGTCTTTGAGAGAAGTGAGATCCAAGGTTCCATTAGAGCTGTTAAATGCTGATGTTTGGGGTCCTCAATCTGTCAAAGGAAGAATGGGAGAAAAGTATTTTATTACCATAATTGATGATTATTCATGTAAAGTTTCATTATTTCCTATGTCTGAGAAATCTGAAGTTTTTGGTATAATTAAATATTATATCGCCAGAGTTGAAAATATTTTAAATAAAAAAGATTAAGGCATTTAGATCAGATAATGGGACAGAATTTGTAAATAGACAGATGCAAAATTATTTTGCTGAAAAAGGGATCGCTCATGAATTGACGAATATATTCACCCTGGAACAAAACGGTGTTAGTGAAAGATATAACCAAACTGTTGCAAGTGGTGCTAGAGCAATTCTACAGGAATCTGGTCGTCCTAAGTGTTTTTGGCCTGAGAGAAGCCATGCTATATTTTACATATACTTGGAATAGAGTCTGCCACAATAAGCTGAACAAGACTCCTTGGGAATTATTCTCCGGGTCCAGACCCTCAGTCAAGCACTTAAAGTCTTTTGGTTATGTAGCATATATAGGTGTACCCCGACAACATAGAAAAAAGCTATATATATCAGAGACTGAAAAGGTTTCCTCGTTGGCTACGCATTCCGTACAAAAGGATACCAGACTTGGATGCCTGAAACAAACAAAATAATTGAAAGTATTAATGTTTCTTTTAATGGGAAAGTTGTGTACAAGGACACTTTAAGTGGAGTAGTGCTAGGCCCTTGTAACAGGATTTCAACTGTCTCTAATGAGAACGAATGGGAACATGACGATGATATCGGATACCACATTGTACCTCATGATTCTGAAAGCGACGACAGTGATTCTGAAGTCTCTATACACGATATTCCTAGCCCAATGTCAGAACCTAGATTAGTAAACTGGGAAAGAAAGGCTGTTTAAAGAAAAGATAGATCGCATACAGATGTTTATTATTATGAAGAAGGAAAGGTTAAGATCCCTGAATGATGTTGAAAATACTGAAATAAAAATAATATTGTTTTCAATCCTAATTTATTTGATTTTAAATGAACAAATCAGACAGAAGGTCTTGTTTTAAGCAGTCATGACGCAGTTTTAAGAGATTATGAAGATAATGGGACCACCAATAATATTAGCATATCCAGCTGACTAGATCACATTCCTATACCCATGACTTATAAGCAGGCAATTGAATCAGAATATAAGGATGAGTGGCTAAATGCTATGAAAGAAGAACTCTGTATCATGAAGAACCGGGGAGTGTGGCATTTGGAAGACTTACCAGAAAATACTACACCTATTGGATGTAGGTAGTTATTCACCGTAAAAAGAGATGATACAGGAAAAATTTAAGATTTAAATCTCGACTATAGCATAGGGGTTATAAACAGGAGAAGGGTATCTCATATGATGAAACTTTTTCCCCAGTGGTCAACTTTAGTTAAATCAGATATTTCTTTGTGTTACTCGTATCATGTAAAGGTTGGTATCACCTTCAATGTGATATAACAGGAGCTTACCTTTATGCCCCTTTGGAAGAGCGAACTTATATGACACAAAATCCAGGTTTCGAAAAAACTAGTTGAAAGAGAAAATTCTGTAGTTTAGATCGAGCTATATATGGATTACGACAAAGTGGTTGACAATGGTTCTATGAAATCCATAATGTTTAGTTAAAAATGGGTTTTTGTAAGTTTCAGTGGGGTAACTGTGCTTATTTATTAGAAGATTACTTAAATTGATATTATATGTTGATGATTTTGTTATATATGGCAGAGACCAAAGAACAATTTATAAAACTATTAATAATTGGAAAACCATTTTGACATAAAAGTACTAGGCAAGACTTCTACCCATTTAGGTGTAGAGTTTGGTGAAGATAATGGAAGAGTCTTGATTCATCAACACTCATACATTAAAGACGTTTGTGGTCGTTTCCAACGATTTAAAATATTTATTTCACCACTATCCATATCTAAAGGTTCAATTCATTCTAAAACTTCCTATCCCTTTACAGCAGAGGAAGAAAGAGAAATGCTAAAATTTCCCTATGGAAGTGTATTAGGTTGTCTATCCTTTTTGGTTAATAGAACTCGCCTTGACATCTCTTATGCTGTTAATATATTCGGACAATTTCAGTCCAACCCAGGGATGCATTATTGGGATGGTTTATTAAGACTTTTAGGTTATGTTATCAACACGGCAGATTTTTGCTTAGAGCTTTCTTGTAAACAATCCTAAATTAGAGTTTATTCAGAAGCTGATTTTGCTGCAAACCGAGATGACAGAACGTCTCTAGGAGGTCAACTCGTTTTACTAGAAAATTCTCAAATAAGTTGGCGTGCATTCAAAGAAAAAATGATCAACTATGGAAGCAGAAAATTTGCTATGACCAAGGCTGATAAAGAAATAGTTTGGTTCAGTGGTATACTAAATGAGTGTCATGATAAAGGTATTGTAACAAGTGAACCAGAAATTCCAATTTTGTTTGTGGATAATCAAGCTGCTATAGATTTTATTAAATCTCCAATAAAAAAATATCGATCAAAACATATAGAAGTGAAGTTATTTTTCGTTTGTGATGTGTATAATACACAAAAATTCAAACTCAGTTTTGTACGAAGTAAATTAAACTTAACTGAGGTTTTCACCAAGCCGCTAACAAAATTTGAACTGCAGAAGTTCATTTCAAATATATTTAAGAAATAATTGAAAGATTTTTATTCATGTATCTTTTTTTGGATCATTAAACAACAAAGTTGTAGATTTTTTTGCCTTTTGTAATTTCAATTTATTAGGAATATTTTGGTTGATATGAATTGAAATTAAAATATTCTGTATGTGCATTATTTTTTTGAGTACATTGTATGTTGTGTGTCGGGGTCCCATGTGTGAGTGTCTATGTATTGTGTGAATGCATATTATGTACTAAAATGTGTTATTTTAATCATACCCAACACACAGCCATAGTTGTGAATTAATTGTTTTGTATAAAATGCTGTTTATGAACTTTTTCATGGGAAATGTGGATATTGTATAAATTTGTAAACTTAATGAATTAACAGATGTTTATGTGAAGTGTTTATTTGAGCTAAGTGTATAAATAATATGTTGCACATGTTGATAATGTTAAACTATAAAATTTAGATATGTTATCTTCATTGGAATTATTTTGTAATCAGATACCCGAGTAAGTAATTTCTGATTAATCTGGAGTTGATGGTGATAAGAGGGTTTCAACATTGTTATCCTAGTACAAATTTAAATTTATATATTCCGTGCTTTTAAGTTTTAATTTATTACAGTTCTATTTAAATTTTTCTTATCACCATATTTATCACTCATTTAAAAATACTTATGCGTTATTTTCAACTTTATTTTTTCTGCTATGCCTTACCAGCATACCATTTATTACTAACACACTTAAAATTTTACTTTGCCGATCTGGCATTTCTATATTCTTAATCAAATTAGTAATTTTATACGAATGCCAATTCGTCAAAGGGGAAAAATCCCAAGTGTTTTAAAAGCACCAGATTCAGATAGATTTGGCTAAATACTGTTATTGCTATTGGTAGTATGATTTACTTATTTTTGTTAGTAACGGCGCTGAATTATTTATATGGGAATATCTTTATTTTAACTATTTTCAAATTTTAAACTTATTTTATGTTTAGTATCAATAAATTAAACTTACTATTTTTTTATTCAAACCTAATTATTGGCATGTTATTAGTTTCTTATTTATCAATAGAACGAAATATTTAATAGGTATTTAAACCAACAGTTAGCATTTCTTTAAGTTATTAAAATTTAATATTTGCAGCTCTGCTTATTGTTAGAATTATTTTTGGCAATTAGTCTGACGTTGGATATTGGTAATATAATATCTGCCCACAGAAACTTAAACTGTGGTACAGTCTGACACATCTTAAGAGATTTTGCTATGAAATAAAATGATACTTACAACAGTGTCTAAATACTAACTTATGAGAGTTTCTGATACAAATTTGTCCAAATGCTCTCATGTAAAAAAAAATGAATATCATAAAGATAACAAAAATGTTACAGTAAACTCATAGTACACACATACGGAGCAAAGTTATGACGGAATCCATGAAATAATTTTTATCATTTCAAATGATATTCTTGGAAATTTTGATTTAAAGATTATATTTTAAAATAATTCTGGGAGTCCAGTAAACTATAAACAGTTTTTTATCAGAGTAAAAAAATTATGACAAGTTCATGGAGTTAAAGTTGAGACAGCAATTATTAAAATAGATCTGTTGCAATTTTTTACTACTACTGGCCTTGATTGCCTCAAAACATCTATATTGTATAAAAATGCTATCAAGTCCTTTTAGTCAACTAATTTTGATGCGAGAAGAAATAGATGTGAACCATTCAAGTTGCTCAACAATGAACTTGGGATACTTGAAAGCTCGGCAAAAGACAAATGAGCTATAGACTTATTGTGCTTTCACAGTTTTGTTATCTGTGTTCCTGTTATTTCTGTTCATTGTTCTACTCTTAATGCATTTTATTATGATGGTTGTTTTCTAATCTGCCATTAGAAGTAAAAAAAAAAAATATTGTGATTGCACATAAGCTTATATAAAGCAAAATAAGAAATTGTGTTTGAAGTAATATTAATATCGTACTTTCTTAACTCTTTAAGCAGTTCGCGCAAAAAGGGTACACGCTTTTTACCCTTTTTGTAAAAAGCGTGTACCCTTTTTACTACCCTATCACTACCCAAAATTGGCCTCATCCGGTTTGCCTGTACGCCGTACGGGCACCAATATTTTCTCCTTTCCTTTTCTGGTTTGCCCGTATTTTTCATTATTTTAAGAGACTATTTAGTATTATTATTTTTCAACAGATGGCGTGGCTTGTCCATGTAAGTGAAATGCTTTTCATCCGGGTTTTTCTATGTAGCAGGAACTTTTCTTGGAAATTTTTTTTTCTACTGTATGTAGCGCTTGTGAATCTTCAATAATTATGGATGGAATAGAGGACAAAAATACTTTCTTGTTAGACGATGAACTATATTCTGATATAGATATTTCTTCTAATTATTTGGATAATTCCTCAGATGACACCTGGAGTGAGCTCAGCTCTGATGAAGATTTGAGTTCTGCAAGAATTTTTACTTAGGATGATGGAAAAAAATCCACCTGTTCCGTGTCCTCGATTTAAATTTTCTGGTATTCCCTCTGTGCACGTACAATTTGACAACACTTCTGATGTTCTACAAATTTTATGAAACATTCATTAATTTTTCACTCATGAGTAAAATTGAGGAAGAGATAAATAAATATGGCATTCTTTATTGCATGCAGAATGTACTTGAAAAAAGCAAACTTTTAGGGGTTTTTGTGTCCAAGTTTGTAAAATAAAAATTGTAAAAAAACATTAAAAGTGAAAAAAAAATTCTTAATATTCTTGTTCTATTAAGTATGGTCTTAATTATATGCAATAAAAAAATATGACTTTTTTGGAAGCATTCCTGGTAAAATAATTGAACGCTTAAAGGGTTAATATATAATATAGAGCTGAAGAAAAGAGACGTACTTGCAAAATGAGTCGGAAAGTAAGTGTAAGTAGGAATTTCGGAAAAATGACATAATTCTCACAGATGAAAATTTTAATTTTCAGCTTTAAAATCAGAAATATTTCTATATGAAGAAATGTTCATATCTGTTTAATCACTCATTATATCCTTTAGAAAATTTTGATTGGAAAACCATCATTAAAGCATATATTTTGCTATGGACTGAATTTAGAAAGAGTAATTTCTCTAATATACTGGGAAGTAAGGGTTGCATATTTATATATTAAAAAAATTAAATTGACGAGAATGAAAAACTCAGATATTTTCTTTCAACTGGGAAATTCCATTTATAATTTAGAAAGTTATTTTGTCAATTAAGGAAAAACTATAAATAGCATTATAACTTGATTTCCAAAAAATTAAAATATTATCACTAAAATCCAAAAATTTTTCTTTAAGATTGCAAACCATAAATTTTATCAAGGTGTGGGGGTTGCAACAAAACTTTGTGTTTTTTTCTTATTTTAAGCTAATGTTTCTCTTTTAAATATCTCTTGAGGTGATTCTCTTTCAATTTGAATAAGATATCCTGTTCAGTTACACGTTTTAAAAACATCCTAGTAAAAAATTATTTGACACCACACTTAAGAGACATAAATGTCAATTGACAAAACTGCATTTTCCCCATAAATTAATTTTTTAGTAAATGATGTTTTTTTTTTTTTTTTTTTTTTTTTTTGTAAATTTATTACTTTAGGTGTTCCTGTGGCTTGAAAATGCAAGTAAACACTTCATAAATTATACATTTTTTGTATCAATCTTGAAACATGAACAGTAACAATATGTAACTCTAAAAATCCATTACAGCTTTTCTTCCCTAAAATATCTTATAGTAATGTTTTCCTTTCTTAGGTTAGAAATAAATTATATTTGTGAATAACAGAAAGTATATTTGCAGAAATTTTGAATGCAAGAAGCAAGTTTTTAAAGCTATTATTAATTTCTTTTAAAATTTGAATTTTATCAGAGAAATTTATCAATCAACTGATTTCCATTTAATTACTAATGATTAACATTATTAAATTAATTAGAATAAGAAATTTAAATGTTAATTATGGATTTCATGTAAAACCAACAAAACTTTTTAGAATTTTAAAATTATGAGTGAAAAAAATTACATTTATTGATACTCATTTAAATTTCACAAAGACTTTGATGCACACTTGAGATAAAGCTATTCAAGTATCAATATTTGAAAATACATATTTTACCAAAGAGAGGTCTTTATATTAATAGTTAAAACTGTTAATGTTTACCATACAATTAAAACAAAAGTTCATTTGTCTCATGATTCTTAATTCTTGAAGTCAAAGTTTCATCAGAAATGCTAAAAACTAAATAAAGAGTTTATAAAATACACAAAACGAGATAACATTTTCTTTGTTTAGAATATATTTTTGATACTATTAAAATTCTATTTGTATTCAGATTAATAAAAATATTAGAAGTACAGAAAAATATTTCAGGATGCTCTTTGCAAAAAAGTACCAGGACATATTTTCAAGATGTATTTCTAAAAAGTTAATAACAATTGTATAATTAAAATCTGCATCATAAATTTAACACTTGTTTCCAAAGCAATAAAATCCCTAAAAAGAAATTTTTTTTAAGTATTTGTATTAATAATAGAGAAAATAATACAAAAATTTAATCTAAATACACTTAATAGTGAAGTGTACAGTAACAAGAAAAAAACTCACATTTACAAATAAAAAAAAGTTATGTTCAGGTATAAACATTTTATTATTAATAAATATAAATCACACACACATAAATAAAAAAAAAAACTTTTTAACATAAGATTGTTTTCAATGCCCAAATTAAAAGCATGGGTATTCACTTCTGCCAATAAATACAAAAAATAGCATCTAAAATTATAAGAATTAACATGTATATACAATAAGAAAATAACTTAAAGATGCTCTAAAGTAAACAAAATTATATCTAAAGTAAATACAGCAAAAAAATTTAAAGCATTTTTCATTAATAATTTCTATGCATCATATTTATAAAGTATTTAGTTATGCAGAACAATTTGACTATTTTCCCCATTTAATTCACTGAATAATAATTAGTCATTAAATTAGCCCTAGAAAACAGAAAAAATTTTCCCATTAAAAATATTACATCTACTTTCTTTTTAATAGTTTTTAGATAACAATTATTTTATGTATATTTGCATTATTTGAAGAATTGTAAAATCTAGATTTTAAATTTTAGAATTAATCATCAAAATTTAAATATTCATATTGTTTATGAATTAACAATTGACTGCTCAAGTGAAATTGGATATTCAAAATTTCCAGCTTTCTACTATACTTCAAATACATAAAAAAAATTAGAATTTAATAAAATTTCTAAAATATATATTGCTTTCATTAGCAAAACGATAATTCTACTAAGAAAATGGGATGTTGTAAACAATTGGATTATCAAATAATGTTATAAAAATTTTGCTTTTAATTAAACTCCTACATAGCAATTACATTTGTTTGTTATGTATTTTTATCTTTCTAATAATTTTTACAAACATTTTCAAAATAAAATTAATTGGTATCAAGTAATATTTTCAACAAAACAAAACATTAGAAATTGAAATATCATGTCTGTAGATGGATTGAATTCAAAACAATCATGGTCAATTACACACTTTTAAAAGGAAATATTTTCTTCAAATAATCCTTTATTAACGTCGATTAATGTTAGCAAATATAATAATTATTATAGAAATAATCAAACTAAATTAAAAATTAAGGAAATAAATTTTTAAAAAAATTGTCTCCATTCATGTTAAGATTAATTTTTTTAAATATACTAAGAAATACAATGTTTTTTCATTTCTTTAAATCTCTTTTTATATAGAAAGAACTGAAGAGAAAACAGAAAACTGGAGAAGCTTAAATATTTTCTAATTTCACAATATAGTAAATGAGTGCAGTTTCACTTCATGTAAATAAAATTTTATAATTCAACTGAAACTAAGCATTATAGGTAAAATCATAAATTGTTAACTTTTGTAGAATCAACCAAATTGCCTCTTTAATTTGTAACCAATAGAAGTTAAGCAATAACAAAAATAGTTAACTATTAGGAGTCAAACCTTTCTAGTTTGAAGAAAAATTTGAACAGGAAAAAAATGTTCCCTTTATTAGTACAAATAATATTCTGAAAAAAAAAATACAGATAAGTTGACTATAGTACTTGTAAAATTAATTTTAGACAACCAATTATTCATGTGCAAGTAGGCGTGCATACTAAAATGTGCAGACATGCCAGAGCTTCCAGCAAATAAGTTTTTCTACCTTAATTTAAGTAAAGGGATCAGGAAATGCCCTCTCATGACTTTTATTTAAAATGAATGAGTCATCTGGAGTAAACACCAAAGGCCGCATCTTTAAAAAACTATGCATTTGAATATGACAGCATTGATGGCAAGAGCAAGATATTTAATAGAGGCATTTAAACTAATGAAAAGGGGGCAAAACCAGTCAGCCTTGTTATTAATCAGAATATAACTAAATATACGCTTATTTCAAAAACATTTTTCACCCTATTTCACCTTTCAAATGGAGCTTTTAAATTTAAAACAGCTGAAAATTTATATATCTAAGATTTTGGTTTACCAGAACCAAGGAGATCCTTTCAAAGATTAAGAGACTTATAATTACAGCAAATAAAACATTTTATGGATTAAAGTATTTACTAAAATCCAGTTTTTTACCTCTATGGACAAAGCTGTCACTTTTATTCGTCCTGTACTGATTTATGAGTCAAAAACATGGACCATTACTATGAAAGAAAAGTTGCTAAGCACCTTTGAACACAAGTTTCTGAGGAGAATATTTGGTAAAATTCAAGAAAAAGATATCTGGCATAGAAGATGCTACACTAGATATGGTTTGGTGTTGTATCTTCTATGCCAGATATCTTTTTCTTGAATTCCACCAAATATACTCCTCAGAAACTTGTGTTCAAAGGTGCTTAGCAACAACATCTGAACATCTGGCTCTTTGAACATTAGATATAATGTTCAAAGATCCAGGTGTTCACTATACTTAAATACGCAGACTCAAATGGGATGGATATGCCATCTGATTGAGAAACAATATGCTAAGAGAAATATTTTAATCTAGACCATATAACACAAGAGAAAGACCTTAAATTCAATGGCTATATGCAGTAGAGGACAGTCTGGCCCTCAGAACAAAAAATTGTAAGAATTTAGCTTCTAGTCGAGGTGGGTGGACACAGAAGTCTGGTTCAGAAGGACTCACTTACTGGATCGAAGAATGTGTAGTTATAATGTATCTGAAGATAAAGTTTATTTAGTTAAAATAACATTGAATTTAATAAAAAAAAAAAACAGGAACTTCAGGATTTATTTTGAAAAATAAGGACATTTTTAAAAGAATTGACAATTTCAGGAATATTAGGGCAACTTCAATTCCTGAATATTGCATGGAACACTTAACTGAAGATAGAAATTTTATTGTAAGTAGACTAGGGAATCTGTAAATAATTGTTAGATATCCTTAAAATCCAAACTTACAATCAGGATGTCAAAGTGCTATAATAGAACTATTCTTAAAATGTACTAGAATAAATTACAACTCCAAATAAATAAAATTTTATTACATTTTGTAATTTTTGCTTTTTTTTAATAGTCAATTAAGAAAACTTAAGTTTCTGAGAATAATATCAATCATAATGGAATTAAGAGAAACAGCAAAACAAAATCATTTTCAAACAATTTGTTTATTCTGTGCTACATTGATTACTAATCATTAATATTTTATAGTGCAGACAATGGCTTACCCCTCATCATGCAAATTTGGGGAACAATAAAATTTCTTGTCATATCATATACCCATGAAATTTACTTGTAAATGTAAAATAAACATTTGTCGCTAAATTTTTGTTTAGAAATGATACAATAATGCTGCAATTTTTTACTAAACAAAATCTGTATTAAATACAAATAACTTATACAAATAAGATTTCCACTTTTGTATCAGATAAAATAAATGAGTATTCATTTTGGTTGATAAATAAACTCCAAGAAATAAAAAAAGAACAATGACAAATGACAAAATACATATTCTATGAAACTAATTTGAAATTTTTTAAAATTTAAAAACAGTTCAATATTAAAACAAAAATAAGGGAAAAATAAAAAATTCCCGCGGAATTTTTTAAAATTTAAAAACAGTTCAATATTAAAACATAAAAATAAGGGGAAAATAAAAAAATACCGCAGAAAAATCTATATTAATTTAAGAAGCCAAGGCACTAAATTATAAGAAAAATTTTATAAAGCATTTAAGCAAAAACATTTAATCATTTCCATTTAATTTTTAAATTATTTTAAAGGACTACTCTATTGAAAACTTATTTGTTAATAAATTCCTGTCCATAACAATTAATATATAGAAAATTTGAATTAATTAATTTACTAAATTTGATTTAACTTAAATTTGAAAAAATCGTATTTTAATTTTACATATTGAAAATACATTAGTTTTTATAAATAACTATCATTTAAATATTCATTATATTTTTAATAAATTGTCAATGCAAAGCAATAGTTCAGAAATTACTTCAAAAATTGTTTTTGATTCTATTTTAATAACCAAAATTCATGAAAACCAAAGTATAAATAAAGAATTTTTTTTATATTTAAGCTTTCTTAGTAAATTTTTAGCATTTGTTACTAAAATAATTATTTTAATTAAAAATGCACATTTGTTGGGATACTTTGGATTATCTATTGTTAATGGAAAATTTTAATTCAAATGAAATTTTCAAAATATTATAATGTACCAATTCTAATTGCTTCTACCAACATGCAATTTGAGAACTAAGTTAAAACTTTAAATATTCTATTAAATAAAATTTTGAACAAAGCAATATAATAGCCATTTACATTTTTTTATAAATAAGTATTTACTTAAAGTTTATCAAACTAATGCTTATAAAGTAATCATTAAAAAAAGAAATTAAGAAAGTATGTAACTGGATTCTGAAGTCAGAGAAAAAGAATTTTTTTACAATAAATATTTTAGATAGTGTAAAACACTTTATTTTATTCCTTTAAAATCTTCATAGGCTATTTTAAAGACTAAATAAAAGAAATCGAGTTGAAAAATAAAATCATGTAAATATTTATCATGCTTTCATGAAAAAAAAGTTGCAAATCAACCATGACAAAATTCTGCAATAATCCAAATTTAAAAGTTAATGTTTCTAAAAGAATATAAGTTTTTTTTTTTTTTTTTTCTCTCCAGAAACATAAAATATTTTCAGAAAAACTGTACAGCTAAACCACATGTTAACAACTAAGCAATGCCTTCAAATGTAACATGTATGATGAACTCTACATGTTATTTAAACATTAGTACATATTTATTTCAATTATATCATTTATAATGAAATGGAGTACTGAAATATCATTTACAATAAAATAGAGTACAAGAAATATGACTAACTTCTGGAATAAATTTTCATAACAATCAAATTTTTAATTATGTATATTCAGATTATTAAATATATGTTTTGAGCTTTGAAATATCTTCAAAACTTTAAATCACTTTTTACATAATTCTGATAATATAATGTTTAATTGCAGCATTGAAACCGTTTTATTATTAATTGATACAATGTTTACAAGCAATATTTCTAAAAATAAAATAATCTATGTAATAAAAAAAAGAAAATTTATTATAAACAGTAAAGTCAATAATTTATAAAATATTATAAAATAAATTTATAAAACAAACACTCACAGGATGATACTGCTTTAAAAGGCTATGCATTTGTTCAACTTCTTCACTTTGAAGTGTCTTCATCATGAAAAGACGATCATAAGACTGATAAAATTTAGCACCACTTCGCCCTGGTGAATGAACAGCAATTGGCTGAGACTTTGTAAGTGAATTCTAATACAAATAATATAAAGTAATGAGTTTTATTTATTTACACAGTTTACAATGAATCTTAGTAGTATTAACTCACTAGAATGTTACTAATATTTATTACCATATAATCTGCATCATCTATACTAAATCGTTCCCTTAAATTTCGAAAAACCAGTGGGCAGTATTCTTTGACTTTAAAATGACTTGGCATGCTTTCTCTATATTAAGAAAAAGTTCAAAATTTTATTTAACAAATTTAAAAGCATAATAAATTTTTCCTAAATAAAATTAAAAGTTCTGGAAAATCTTAAAATTACAAACGTCTTACTTGTTGAAATGATGATTGTCAACTTTTATTTTACTAAAAGCTTTGAAATCATCAGGAAGAAGCATTACAGGTACATTAACATGAGTCAATTCATTTATCTGTAATATAAAAAATGAAATTAAATTTATCAAAATTAGGCAGAAATTTACTTTAATTAGCTTTTAAAACAAACTTAAAACTGAAAAAAATGTTCTTAGAATATAGAACGTCCTTAAACTAAATCTCTAGATATTTCAGAATTGATTTCTTATAAAGTTTAAAAGTTCAATGACAGTGGAAAGCCAATTTCCTAAATAATGATAGTATTTAACAAACTATGTAAAAAATCCCAGATGCATTATTTTAGGCACTATCAGAAAAAATGAATCTAAGAATTAAATATTTACTGTTATTTATTCAAATTTTTTGAAGTCTTTTTATATTAACCCCTTAATCAGCTATCCCAAATTAACACGGGCAAAAAATTCTGTGCATTTACCAGCTATGCAGAGCTCCTTGGTAGGGGCAACTGACTTCACTGCAATGGTTCAAGTTTAATCTTCAGATTGAGAGATTACCATGAAATCGCCATTTGGGAACTCACTTACTGAATGGTTGTGGTTGATTTAACTAATGCAAGCATAAATCAAAAGAGCTGAGAAATATTTTCCCAGACAATTTTCAGAATCCTCTGCTTCAAGGAGATAATAGCTTTATTATTTATTTTTCTATATTTATTCTCAATTAAATTTTCATAATTAAAGACTAATTATTGCAATTTATAAGCAATCTATGTAAAATTTATTTTCACTTTTTCGATCAAATTAAATTTTAGTTTTTGTGTGTAATATATATACATATATATGTATATATATTTGTATGTATATACAGATATACTTTTTGTTTAATTATAAACATGATAGTGTAAAAATATGTAAATATGTTACTTCACGATAAGGTTGGAATATAAGGAATCTATATTATTTAACTTGTTCAATATGAAATTTTAAGAAAATTTTTATTAAAATTAGAATGGTTAAAATAAATAGTAAATTGAATGTTTATTTTTCTTTTTTAACTTTATAAGCGAATTTAGAATTTCAAATTTTTATAAAAAAACTAATTATTTCGCTAAAAGTAAATATTTTGTAATCATGACTGCAATAATTTTTATTTTTCAAATCTGTTTCTTTTTTCAGCAAATTTATTTTAAGAATCAATTTTACAATCATACAAATTTTAAAACATTCTTCTGATTAATACAAAATTGGAAACAATTAAAATATTTGTTTTAAAAGACAGCTTAAGAGGGTTTTAAATGCTCAAAAGCACTTCGGTAAGATAAAAATATTTAAAAAAAATTATCACCTGTACAAATTTAATTGAGAACTGAGAAGGGTGAAAATAATATTTAATTTTTTAGAATTCTGTTATTTTGACTAGTAACAGATTTTTAAAATATTGAAATCATCGATCCCTAATGAGATAGTCAAAATTGTACCAAAGTTAATGATGGAATAAATGTGTACATAAATACCTTGATTTTTTAAATATATACATAAGAATCTTAAATGTCAAAAACTCGTTTCAACTGTATCACGAGACCTGGTAACACCAATAAAATGCATGGAACAATTATTTTTACAGTTTGCATTAAAAACATAATAAATTTTTGTTGTCCGTGCCAGCATAGCTCAGTGGTTAGAGACCTGAAATTGTAAACCAGGGGTCGTGAATTTAATCCTCACTGGTGGCTTCTGAATGCAAGAGTTATCCAACTCTAGTAAATTATTTTTATAGTTTAGTATATACCAGAGTTTGATATTCTTGGCATTATTTTTAATAAAGCTTTAACAGTATAATTTTTATTTTTGGCGATAAATTAAAATACAGAAATAATTGCTATCAGTTAAAAAATTATGATTAGGTCATTACTTTACGCTAGATTTCAAATATTCTGAGTTATGTTATTTTGATATGGTAAATTTACATTTATGTGAACCTAAACGAATTACATATAAGCAAATACGATCGGTTTTATATGCTTAAGAATATTTTAATTTTTTCTGTGTTTAAATTCATGTATTTCAATTTTTGTTAAGATTTCAAAAAGTAACTGTTTTTAATTTTTCAACAATTTATATTTTTCTTTTCTTTCCTACTTGCTTATAATTTGTTATTGATTTGATTTTTTTTAAAACAGTATTGTTGTCTATTTCTTAATATGTAGTAATATTATATCATTAAAAAGAAAAAAAATGGAGAAGATAAACAAATTAAGAATATATTTTATTTAAGTAGTACACATGTATGCAAATTACAAAGTTTAAAATAATAAAGACAAAGCAAATGTGCAAATTTTTTATTTCAGACACAGTATAACTAATACCAAGAGATAGATGCTTTATGGAAGCATAACTGTCAACGTGCGTGCTTGAGTATTTTCCTGATTTATTCCCTTGCAACACGTAAATTTGGACTAACATCTACTAAAATGTTCTCCTTAAAGGCAATTTACGTGGTGGACATTAAAATGTCTCATAAACAATAGTCATAGGCCATTAGGTTTAACCCTTTAACCGGCTATCCTGAGTTAAGTCGAGCAAACAATTCTGGGCATTTACCAGCTATCCGAAGCTCCTTGGTAGGTGCAACTTTCTTCACTGCAATAGTTCAAGTTCAATCCCAAGAATTGAAGGATTGCCATGAAATCGCAATTTGGGAACTCACTTACTGAATGGTTACAGTTGGTTTAACTAATGCGAGCGTAAATCAAAAGAGCCGAGATATATTTTCACAAACAATTTTCAGAGTCCTCTGCTCAAGGAAGTAACAGCTTTATAACTTTGTTTTATTTTTCTATATTTATTTTCATCTAGATATTCATAGCTAAAGACTATTTAATTACTGCAATTTATAAGCAATGTATATAAAACACATTTTCAAACAAATTATTTTTCAAATCATCAACATTTATTAGTTTCTGTGTATAATATTTTTGCTTAATTGTTAACTTAATAGTATAAGAAATTTGTAAATATGTGACTTCACAACAAGGTTAAAATATAAGGAATCTATATTATTTAAAATGTTCAAAAATATGAAATTTTAAGAAGTTAGAAAAATTTTATTAAAATTAGAATGTTATGTAGTAAATAGAATGTTTATTTTTCTATTTTAACTTTATAAGCGAATTTAGAATTTCAAATTCTGCAATTATTTTTTTTTTCTTTTTTACATAGTTCTTTTATATTTACATTTTATTAAAATTAGATTTTATATTTTGTCCTGTGAATACATAATCCTTGTGATCTCTCAGGTTTTAATTAATATTTCCCATTATACGTAATTTTAATTAAAAAAATGAATAATTTGTTAGCAGAATTATCATTTTAAATGCTTATATAATTTCATAAATGATTGAAAAAAATGGAAAATCTTTATTAATCTTCCTTTTTAAAAATAGGTTTTTATGTAAATAAAAGAATAAAGCTTACATCACTTTTTGTTAAACATTAAAAAATAGCATTGCAAAATTAATTATCCTGTCATACTTGATTATAAAGTGAATGGTAAAACTTTAAATGTATTAAATTTTAATATTCAAATGTAATTAATACACTAGTGTGAAAAACTTAAGCATCAATGTAAATTTTAAGCAGATAGCCATGAAACTCCATAAAAGGAGTTCTTGTGATCGGTACAATGAACACGTAATTCAGTAGAAAGGTCATGTGTATGCAAATATCAGTTGCAAAACGTCAGAGGTAATGTGAGCGTATGCAAAAAGCGTGCGCTCAGTGCATGCAGTTCAAGCCTACAATAAAAGGAAGGATGGAGGAGCAATTAAAGACTTTTGTTTAAAGTGCAAATGAGTGTGTCCGTGAAATAAGGCTAGAAAAAATCCCCTGGATGACTTCACATGTGGAAGAGTGATTGGAAAACTGGAGGAGGGGCGTAGTGTGACGAGTGCAGCTGAAGAGTTCAAAATCAACAAAAGTGTCATTTTGCGGACTTGGAAAGCCTTCAGAACTACAGGTACAGCTGTTAGAAAAGTTGGTGGCCGCCCCAGGAAAATTACTGCAGTGGATGACCGCTATATCATCCTGCAGGCGGAAAAAAAACTTGAAGCCAGTCAGCAAGCGCCATTGCTCAGCAACTGTGTACAGCAACACGGCGACAAGTGTAGCAGTTTACTATATCCAGACACTTTCACAAAGGTGGCATATTCGCCCACCTTCCTAAATGCTGCATTCCATTGACAGCTCCCCATCAGTGGCACCGTTTAGAGTGGCGCAAAAAGCACAAAAACTGGGGATCTGATCAATGGAGTCGCATCCTCTTCACAGATGAGAGTTGTTTCAGTGCCACAAGCGATTCTCAACACCAGTTGATTTGAAGAGAGGTTGGGACATTGTTTCATCCCAGTAACATAACAGAAAGAGACCGTTATGGTGATCCTGGAATTCTTGTCAGGGGAGGCATTATGCTGAATGGGCGAACTGACCTCCATGTTTTTGCGAGAGGTTCCAAGATCGCTGTTGTCAGGAGGTTATATTTTCCCCATGTGCGTCTGTTCGGAGGTGCCATAGGAGCAGATTTCATTTTTATGGATGACAATGCACAGTCACATTGGATTCATTTTGTTCAGCAGTTACTGGAAAGTGAAGACATCACCCGAACGGATTGGCCAGTGCACTCCCCAGATTTAAATCCCATAGAACATGTGTGGGATGATTTGGGGGGATGCATTGCAGCCCAATTGCACCCCCTGAGGAGCATGCAGCAACTAAAATAGATCCTGATTGTGAAATGGGCACTCTTACTGCAAGAACTGCAGGACAATCTGGTGCTAAGTATGGGGAGATGGTGCGAAGCAACCATTGCAGTAAGGGGAGGGCATATCTCACATTAAGGAACATCTGTTTGTTATTGTTCCTCTTGGTCAGATGATTTTGTGCAAGGATACTGTGAGTTCAATAAAGCCTACTTTTGTTTGATTCCATACTGTATGCATTGTATTCATTTTTGTGCAACTATCCTTTCGTCATCCTTTAAGTACAAACTGATGTGTATTATGTCTGAATTTCATGTCCCTCAGATAATTTCTCGCGGAGTTATGGCAGAAAAACCACCTGATGGTTGTTTTACACACCAGTGTACATTTAAATTTTTCTTCATAATGAAATTATTTTCATAGAAAAATAATAATTATGAAACTATTCCATAATATGAATATACATTTATAAGAAAATGGAAATAAGGTATTGACATGAATTATACATTTACTAAAGACATTTACAAATATTAAAAATAAAGATATTTGCAAATTCATATTTTAATTATACTTTCAAAGTTTATTATTTATTATAATTATAACAATCAATTAAAAATATGAAAATAAAACAAGAAATATAAAACAGTTAAAACATAAATCTTAACATGATAAAATTAATTTTATTTCAATATCGTAACATCCCGTTAATAACTTTTGTTTGGAATCAAATATTCATATTTAAAAAGAACCGTTAAAAACAATATTAATTTTCTAAAATGTACAGAATTTTCACCATTTTTATAAGGTGATTCATTATTTTTCCCCAATTATCATCATTTTTTCTTCGGTGAAATGATGATAATTTTTAAACTATTAGTTATAAAATGAAACTATTTAGATGCCATATTTTAGAACATAAATTTAATTTTTCAAATTTAAATATGTAAAAATCCTTTCTACTGATTTATTGTTTATGTAAGAATTTTTGATAGTAAATAAAATCTTTAAATCATGTGCGTTATATTTTTTGGGCTGTTTCTATTAATCTTTCACTATATTTACCATACATTTTCAGTTAAAGCAGTTATTGTTCAGTAAAGGGAAAATATTTAATATAGAACTAATTTGAATATGTGAAAAAATGTGATATTGATGTATTCTATATTAAATTATTAGAATAATATTGCAAATAATAGTGTTAAAGATTCCCAGTTTATGTTTTTCCTTTTATTCTCCCTTTGAAAAATAAATTTTCATAAGAGACAAACTGTTTTTAATATTTGTGCAAAACAATTCAAGAAATATTAAAAGATATATAATAACATGGATTCTCATATGGAATGGTATTTTTTACATAATTAGAAACAGAAACCATTTGGTACGAGGAAATATGAAAAATTTATATAACATACTATAAACTCTGAAGTTTATTGTTAAGCAATTAAGTTAGCCTTTTATATTTTTTTAATTTATTAAAAATATACAATTTTGTCAATTTTCTTCAGTTTTTATGTATTAAAGCTACAGAACCATTTCTTTTAATGATTATGAAAATTATTTGATGATTTTAGAAATATAGTGTTCATTTTGAAAAGTATCTGCAATGAGTAAAAGCAAATAATAATTAGCAAATTAACTACTGTATTTTCCTGCATATAATCCGCTGTGGCATATTATCCACACAGCTTTTTTTCGAGTAAAAGAAAAAAATCTGTTGCATAATCAGCAGTGGCGTATAATCCGCTGCAATTTTTTTTGGCGAATAGTCTAAAATATGTACTGCTGATAATATGAGTGTCTCAAAAAAAATGCAAAATATGATTTAATATTTAATAAATTGTATAGAAAAAAAAAAGCATTTATTATGAAAAACATCAGTCTAGACCCATCTCATTGCATAGTGCCATAAACTTGAATGAAAGTACGAGTTTGATCAAGAGCGATAATTCCAAGAAGATTCTTGTGAAACTTATCGATATTTAGCTTCTAATAACTGTTAAAACGATGTTATGCATATATAAAAAATATATATTTGCATTGTTAATATTTAAATGAAAAAAATTGGATTATTTATAAACTGCGCATTTTATACATTTTTCTTTTATACCGCGTGTGCTTTGTTTTTCACTTCACATTAACACGCTTGTCGCCATTTTTTTTTCTTTGCTTTCGCTATAGCTTTTAATTTAAAGTCTTCTGTGTAACTTAAAAATTTTTGCTTCCACATGAAGATATACGAATTTGAATATTTTCAAAACGAAACAGCTCAAGTCAAGGCAAATTGCAAAATGACATTAGTAAATTTACAACTAATTCTTTACAAGGAACTGAATTCTTTTTAAACGCAATTGGACAAAGACAATTATAGCTTAAATAACTTAAGTTGTGTCTTAGTACTATCTATTACTTATTTTATGAAACATAAATAGTATTTCTTTGAAAACTTTCTTGTAAGCTTTTCTGTTGGAGAAGGTTTTTTATCAGATTATCCGCGGTGGTGCATAATACGCACAACGAAATTTGGAACTTTTTTAACACATAATCTGCGGATTATATACAGGAAAATATGGTACTTATTACAGCTTTTTAAAGTCATTACAAGAATACCATAAAAAAAACTACAAAAATAGATTTTTTTTTACTTTATTAAAAATAAATTAATATTATATTAATATTATTTATTAAAATTAACTTAATTAAAATTAAATTCCTTGATAAAAATTTTCAAAATAAAATTCATATTTAATGTAATAAAAAATATCATAGAGACATGTTGACATTTTCGAGCAGAGTATACTAAAGTAAACTACTAGCACATTTAGGCTATTTCAGCTGACAGCGATTGATGGACATCCTGACTGTAAGTCATTAAAATGTGATTATTGTGAGGTGGTTTATGGTAAAGCGAAAATATATCTCATCAAAAATTAGAGGCTTTTGTTTTCTAAACAATCGCTAAAGGGGGGAAAAACTTGCATTGTAGTGAAAGCCAAAATTATGTTGCTATCACGAAGCAAAAATGAAGCGAAAAAAAAAACGAAAAATATGACCATAATAATGAAAACAGTAAGCAAAGCACAAATATTTAATATAACATTTAAACACAAATTAATGTGGTTAAGCTCATAAATACAATCTTAAAAAAATTTAAAATTAATTGCATTTTTAATTCAAGAGGTTTTACAATTTTACCACTATTTAGGAAATTTTTTATTCTTTTATTTAAAAGAATATTTTATATTCTATTAATGGAACAAAATAATTAAAAAAAAATACAAAATTTAATTCTTATGTGTACAAATGGCACTAAATGAACATTTGAATTTTTCATTTATAACACATTAAAGCCAAGTGCATAATCTAATTTTTTACTCGTTACTAACACTTCAAAATATAATAAAATGATAATTGTTTAGTAGAACAAGTGAAATCTAGGCAGTAAGAGAAGTATTACATTACATTGTTTGAAATAACAACTCAATTATTCAGAATTTTATGTGTCTTAAACTATAACAAAAAAATTAGATTTGACAGACTAAATAACAAATCACGAAACACAAATCTCACTACTTTTTTTTAACATATTATCCCGTGTTGAACAAGATTTATTTACTCATGTTAATATGTTTCATTACTCATGTCATGAGAAAGTTTACAAGTGAAATTCTTAATAAGTATTGCAATATTATTCATGTACTTTATGATGAGTTAGTTAGTTAGTTGGTTGGGTTTTGTGGCGCAAGGTCTAAAAAGGACAAGCTGCGCCAGTACTTTATGATGAAGATAATAAAAAATCTGTAATATATTTGTCCAAATACTCTACAAGTTTAAGATAAAAATTAAAAATTCATATTTAGTTTTATAGACATTTTCCAAAAATATCCACTAAATTCCCACAGTCACAGTTCTATTGCTGTGCTTAGTGTTTCTCTAAAAGTGCCTTTATTTTTAAGAAGACCTATTGTTAACATTAAGCTGTAATATTTAAAAAATAAGTGGCCACTAGATGGTAGTAGTTAACATGTCACGTAAAGAGATGTATATGTAGTTGAAAGAGAGAGAGTGTTTATGAAGGAGCTCACAATGAAAGAGCTAGATGTCTGTAAATAATTCTATATGTAAATAAATCTGTAAATATTTATTAAGTACTCCTTCCTTCCCCACCTAAGCGCTACACGTCATCCGACAAACAATAACGGAATAAACCTTAATAAATCAGAAGAGGGATAACTCGCGATGCTTCGGAATTCAGGTAGGCGAATTTTAATTGTTTCGTTTTGAAATATGTATTAACGTATTTAGTAACGTATTCTAAGGTAGTGAACGAGACTTAAGAATTATGTGTATAAGTATAAAGTATTTTCTTAATTTCGTTTGCAAAAAGTAATTTCGTTTTTAAAGAAGCAATTAGTTTCCTTTTAGGCGAAGCGGAAGTAATAATTTCGTTATTGATAAAGTATTTTATATGTAGAGTAATTGAGTATTTTAATTAGTAAAGTATGGCATTTTGGGGGAAGGCTAAAAAAGTAGATTTAATAGAATTAGCAACAGAATTAGGGCTCTCGGTACCTAAAGATGCTAAAATAATTGATTTAAAACGTATTATAACGGAACCAGAGACGTATGGTGAAGAGTTTAGTAAGAATTTATTAAGTATAATTATTGAAGATCGAATTGAATCAGAAATAGCTGCCAAAACTTTGGCCGACCGTGAGTATGAAGTTGAACGTTTACGTATCGAAAATAGAGTCCAAAATGCAAATATTTCGGATTTAAGTAACAACGGTGAAAGTAAAAACGTACACATAGATTTTTGAGAGTTAATGCACGAATATAAAGTGAAAGATGGAGGTATAAATTTTTATTTAGTTTTATTCGAACGGCAGGCACGACGTATTGGGTTACGTGAAGAGAATTGGGTGTCACAATTATTAGGACTGCTCCCTTATGAAATTACGCAACTAATTGCGCGTGAAAACGAAGATAATGCAAATAATTATAAGTATGTAAAATCCTTATTGCTTAAGAGATATAAATTAAGTGCTGATAAGTTTAGATTGAAATTTTTAAACCATGTTAAAAATCCAGAAAGTACTTGGAAGGATTATTCATTCGAATTACAAAACTATTTTGAGGAATGGATAACGGGCCTCGAGATTTTAGATTTTAATAGTTTAAAAAATTTAATTATTACTGAACAATTAAAGAAACAAGTAAATTCAACAACTCAGGAACATTTTGTAGACGAATGGCCTAACATTAATACCCCAGATCAATTAGCGGATAAATTGGATAATTATGACAATGTTTGATCTATTAACAATTACAAATTACGAAACTCGTCAAATTATAATTATCGTAATGAAAAATTTCAGGTAGAAAAGAAATCATTTCCGTTTAGTGAAAATAAAAGTATTCATCGAAAAAAGTCAGTCAGCTCGGATATTCGAAATGAGAAAGGGGAATTTAAATGTTTCAATTGTAATGATTATGGTTATATAGCTCGTGAATGCCCGTTGCCGAAGACATCTGCTTACTGTAAGAAATGTAAAAAATATGGTCATTCTCAGCGAACGTGTAAATATAAAACCGATGAAAAGCGCGAGGGGAATAATTTATCTGTCAGTCAAAATAATTCTCATTCAAGTGCATCGTTAGCGCCTACGAACTACTTGAAAGATGCTTATATTTATGGGAATAAGGTGATTGCGTTAGTTGATACAGGAAGTAGTTGTTGCCTTTTAAAAGAAAGTATCGCAATAAAAATGAATCTGAATCTGACACCAGATAGCAGTAAATTATTCGGTTTTGGAAATCAAAATAATCCAGTGACTAACGCTCTTGGAAAAGCTGTAGTAAGTATTCCTTTATTAATTGTAGAAGATAATTCCCAACCATGCGATTTAATTTTAGGTAGAACATGGTTAGATTTACCATACATTGCTTTTACATGTATTGGGGGTAATCTAAAATTTGGATACTCAAATAACGTTTTCTCTGAAATTCAAGTAGATATTAAAGAAAATGTAGTTAAATTAAAAGCATTAAATGAGACAGAAATCGAAAGTAAATCAATTAATCTAATTAGAGCGAAAATTGAAGAAACCGAAAATTCGATAGTTAATGGGGCAATTTTAGTCAAAAGTATAGGACAGAATTTCGATTCTATTCTTGAAGTAGTTAACAGTGAAACTGTTGTACCAGTAATAAATAAAAAAGAATTTAATTTAAAAATTAGGAAAGATCAGTGTTTAGGTAGGGGAATGGAAGTAAGTGAGGAAAGCTTATCGCGATCCAATAAAGTTGAAAAAGTTGAAATTATAACAATTAACAAGGATGAAAAAGTTGAAATTATAACAATTAACAAGGAGAAGTCTCCTATATTAATGAAAGATATAAATTTTGACAAATCTTTAGATAGTGATAAAAAATTAGAACTTTTGAATTTATTAAATAAGTATCGAGACTGTTTTGCTTTAAACATAAGCGAGTTAGGCTGCACGAATTTATGCAAAATGGACATTAAAGAAGTAGATGGGAGTAAGCCAACTTTTCAAAAACCGTATAAAACCAATTCTGAAGAGAGGAAACACATAAAAGAAATTGTATCCGAATGGAAGAAACATGGAATAGTTACAGATACAAGATCTCCTTACTCCAGTCCTGTATTATTTGTTAAGAAAAAGACCGGGGAACAGCGATTGGTTATTGACTATAGAAAATTAAACTCTCAAACTGTCAAAGATAAATTTCCATTACCCAAAATTGATGACATTGTAGAATGTCTTGGAGGAAGCCAATTTTATACTACTTTGGATTTAGCTAGTGGTTATTTACAGTTACCTTTGACTGAAGAAGCCAAATTGAAAACTGCTTTCATAACTCCAGATGATACAAGTCAATTCGAGCGAATGATCTTTGGATTGGCAAATGCTCCAGCAGAATTCCAAAGACTCATGAATCTTGTTTTGGATCCATTGTTAAACAAAAAAGTACTGTGTTACTTAGACGATATATTGATTCCAGCTAAAACATGGATCGAAATGATACAGAACCTTACTGAAGTATTTGAGTGCTTAAGAAAAGCCAATTTAACTTTAAAACTACCAAAATGTGAATTTGGAAAGTTACAGACTGAATTTCTTGGTTTCATACTTAGTAAAGATGGTTTGAAACCTGGACCACGTAAAATAGCTGCTATTGACAAATTTCCTGTTCCTAAAAATATGCACGACATTCAAAGATTTTTAGGACTTACTAGTTTCTTTAGAAGATTTGTTCCTAAGTATTCTCTGAAAGCAGCACCACTATCTGAACTTACGAAAAAAGATGCAAGATCTGTTTGGGAAAAAGAACAAAGTGAGGCTTTCGAAGAACTTAAGAGTAATCTCATTAAAGCACCGATTCTCGCTTATTATGATCCTGAAAATGAAACCGAGGTGCATTGTGACGCAAGTTCAATTGGATTGGCCGGAATATTGTTTCAAAGAGATAGTAAGAGGAATTGGAGGATGGTTTATTGCGTTAGTAAGAAAACTACGGAAACTGAACAAAAGTACCATTCGAGTAAATTAGAGTTAATGTCAATTGTGTGGACATTAGAAAGGTTAAGGCAGTTTCTGATAGGAATAAAGTTCACTATCATCACAGATTGTCAAGCAATCGTGTATCTAAACGCTAATAAGTCATCAAATCCTCAGATGGCAAGATGGTTTAACCTTATGCAAGAATATGATTTTGAAATCCGACATAGGCCAGGTGAACGAATGAAACACGTAGATGCACTAAGCAGAGCAGCTGTTGAAGAGCTAGAAGATACTTTGCACAGTATTATTGAAAGAAAATTTGAAGTTTGTGTTACTTTGACTACAGAAGAACAAGTTTTAATGATGCAAAATTCAGACATGGTACTCCGCAAATTAATAGAGGTATTCAAGAAGAATGAAGATGACAGGTCCGAATCTGAAAAGAAGATGATTGAAGGATATGTTTTCAAGCAGAATAAGATTTATAGAAAACATAAGATTAAGGATCCTGAAGAAATACGAAAAGAAGCAATTCAAAATTTGGAACGTAAGCAGGAAAAGATGAAATCATATTTTGACAAAAAAAGATGTAAAACAATCAACTATGTAAAAGGTGAAATAGTGGTCATGAAGAAAACACCTCAAGCAACAGGCCAACCTTTGAAAACTCAACCAAAATACAGGGGACCATTGATAATTACTCAAATATTACCAGGTGACACTTACAGAGTGACTCAGTTACAAGAAAAGGAAAAGGGACACTTTTTCACAACCACCGCCCATGTAAGTCAACTAAAACCTTGGAGAATTTACCCAGACACAAGTGATTCCAGTGATACTGAAATTGAACTTTGAACTTTCATTTAAATTAAACTTTAAAGAAAATCTGAACTTTTATGATATTTTCTATTGAACATAGTGTATAATTTCCTCATCATATGTATTAATTATTTCTTTTCTTTTTATAAGTAGGTTAGCAAATGTAAAATTAGTGTAATTTCTAAACTTTTGTTAAATTTGATGGTTAAAAAATAGTAAGTATGTCTACTGAAGAATTGTTAAGATTTGTAAATATGTTTATTTTTATTTTGTGATGTTTTAAAGTTTTTGTATGTATTTTTAGTTTATTAATGTCTACTAGTATTGTTTGTATTAATCAGGAGATTAATCGGTCAGTCTGGCCGAATGTTAACATTAAGCTGTAATATTTAAAAAATAAGTGGCCCCTAGATGGTAGTAGTTAACATGTCAAGTAAAGAGATGTATATGTAGTTGAAAGAGAGAGAGTGTTTATGAAGGAGCTCACAATGAAAGAGCTAGATGTCTGTAAATAATTTTACATGTAAATAAATCTGTAAATATTTATTAAGTACTCCTTCCTTCCCCACCTAAGCTACTCGTCATCCGACAAACTATAACGGAATAAACCTTAATACTATGTTATAATGAAACAAAAAATTCAAAAATATTATTCACAAAAACACAAATTTTATTTCATATTGCTCCTAAATCAGTAAAATGGAATATTCTTTTGTCATCAAAAACTTTCATTTTTAAGAAAGTAATTTATATAGTTTCAATAGGCTTTCATAAATTCCTTCAAATTAATTCCAAATTATTTTGAAAGAATTTATAAAAATAAGATACATATTTGAGGTGTACTGCTGTATTATTTGCAAAATATTTGTCACAACAAAATTTTTTAATTAATTCCAATTTATTTAAAAAAATTTTGAGGTGATAATGCAATTTATTATGCATTGTGTAGATGGCATTGACAAATATGTATTAAGGTTTACTGTGAATCATAATGATTGTTAATTAGAAACTAGTGTTTCCATAAAAATGTATGCTATTTAAGTTACTGACTTAGCAGTATTGCACAGTTGTCTCCCATGCTAAGTTGTGTTAATACTGTTTTTTTTTTTTTTTTTTTTTTTTTAAGATGTAGGTCACTGCCCAGTTAATTAAAACCTAAGTTTTCATAAAAATAAACATTATTTACATTATTCATTTATCTTTGTTGTTTGTAATATTTCTGTAGTAATTATAATGAAATATCCAAGTTTGAGTGCGATTTAGAAAACTGAATAATGCTCAATGACATAATCAAGGTTGATAACATAACTGTGTAGCATTTGGAACAAAAACTGAAAATTGCATACTGGTTTTCGGAATTTTAGCAATATTTTTAACTTTTTAATTTAAACAACCAATTTAAAACATTATTCACATCATTTTACTCGTGTTTTTTATTTAGACTAATATTTGAAATGAAGGTAAACATGAAGAGTATTTTCATTGAAAACTATATGAGAATAATTTGCATATTTCAATTTAAGATTATAAAAAATATTCATGTTTAACTTTCATAAAGAGAAGATTAACAAGTTTCGTTTCAATTATAATTAAAACAATTCTGTATTACAAAAAAACTACCTCAATCATTAATTTCTATAAATAAGGATAAAATATTTAATTAAAATAGAAACAAGAAAAATCTTACAGTATGATTTACTCCCCACATCAATACGCTGATCAATGGTTCATTGGCACGAAATAACTTTGCTTTCTGATACTTTGGTTTAAAGTGTTTCTTCTTTAATTTACTGCTTCCTTTTTGAGTAAGTGATGCCATCTAAAATATAAAAAATGTTAAACCAGAAATCTTCATATGAATCTATGAACTCTAATTTGGAACTGAGTTTAAGAAAGTTTAAAAAAAATAATACTATCATATTCACTTCAAACATAAATATACAATTTAAAATTAATATGTGACACATCATTTAACAGAAAACCTTTAAAATATCACAAGTTTATTACTAACATATAAGTACTGAAAAATATTAAGTTATAATACTTAAAAAAATAATTTGTAATTTTCTAAAATTTCAATTTGCTTTCGTATAACTTTATTCTAATAATGTTATATTACTTTGACTATTTCTGTAATTATTTTTATTCCTTTATTTTTTTATCAAAAAAACAAGAAATAAGTCTAAAATAAAACCAAATAAAATACTGCAATAGAATTGCAAACAAAAAATATCTGTTAGAAATGCAGACATCAATTCAATGATTCAACAAGTCCTCGTCTCAGCTCAAACCAAAAATCATTCTCTTTATGTGAATAAACACTCAACAAAAGTCTTAGATAGTTAACAAATATAAATGCTGTTTTTTCAATACTTCATTTCACCAACAGTTTTATCATTACAAAGTGATATCAGATTAGTTTGTTTCATACTGGACACATATATTTCACATATAAACATTTGTTTTCTTAATGATCAAAATTTATGATGTGAAACAAGAGCATTATAATGTTCATTAATTCTTAAGTATATGTTTAAATTTTATTCATTTTAAGGTTTTTATATAATATTCTAACTTTATATTTTATTAGAAGAACCTCCCTTTAGTAGAAACCTTTTTCATTGTTTAAGGACAATTGTGTATATGAAAAGATGCTTACTTATGCCATCTATTTATTTTCTCATATTTGTGGTCATATTTAATCTTATTTAATTCAATATTTTCAAAAGCATGTTATCGATTATAAATGAGCAAAATATAAATAAAAAAATTCATGCTTTTATTTAAAAAAAAAATGGATTATTTAACTAATTACAAATTTAAATTTATCTTTTTTTACCCAAGTTGATCATGGTGTTTTTGGAGACCTAACATTGTCACAAAACCCTTTCATTTATGACTATTTTAGAATTGTATAAAACCAACCCAAGTAACTTTGTCATTTCAAACAATAGATAAGGATTTATTTCAAGTAATAAAAAGCATCAAAAGAAATAATGATTTTCTGTAGTGATTTTGATTTTCTGTAGTGAAATAATGATTTTCTTCAGATGATCAAGTTTAAAATTTTTTTTTATAATTTATCAAACTGAATCAAAAAAAATCAAGTGTTTTTGGTGATTTTTTTCTTTAAGGTTCCATATTTAACTTGAAAGACATGACTTGCAATCTACTTCCCTTTTCACACAAACTCATATTCCTAAAACATGTCTGTGATGTTCTTACGATCCTGTCGTCTCCAGGATATTAAAATAACACAAAACAAATTATTGATACACAAAATATTTATTTCACATTAACACAAACATGAATTCAGATATTTATCATCATTTTAAAAGACATTTAGTTTTATAATGAACGGGAGCAAGACTTGCGCAACCCCCAAGTAATCAAAACAAACCGTTCTTCTCACTCTGAAACGACTAATCCATCTGGTCTCAGTATATCAACCCCTGACAGATAATGAAATCAAAAGTACTCTTCCAGTTATTGGTCTGATTTTCACAAGGTCTTTTATTATTTATTAAGACTTCCAATTACTTAATATATATAAAGTTATAATATGTTTTATCTCTAAAATATCCCGATCAAACTTCAAAATCAATAAAATGCAGGTTAAGAGATTTCAGCTTTTACCTTTTTTAGTTTTGATAGTATACCTTCCTCTTTGAATGTTTTTCATTTTGTGTTTCATTATGATTTTCTTTTTATTGATATTTTCATTAGCTTTCTGTATAAAATGAAAGCACCTTTGAAAAATTAGTTTTTTACAGGATGATCATTACACTTTAATTATGGTGAAACGATTGAAAAATAAATTTTAGAATTCATTCTTTTCCAATACAGGATTTATTTTATTCAAAATTAAATTCATGCTTGATATAAAATCACAATAGGTTGTACAATACTTCTTTTGGTTTATTTTATTCTACAAATGGAAGTTTTGTTAAAATTCTCCTTATAATTATATTATTTTTATGTACTCACATTACTTACAATTTGACTTCACTAAATTTATAGTTTCTTATCAAGACTAGTATCCCTCATTACAGAAAATTGAAATCTAAATATTATCTTAATGCAAATAAAAAATCTTTCGCATCCACAAATAGATATTTTGTTCAGATGTTATCATTGTAAATATTTTGCTAAAATATTTAAATACAGAAGATAATTACTAACATCTTAAATTAGAAATAGAATATTGAAAAATAAACACCCCATTTTTATAAATGTCCTTTTTTTTTTTTTTTTGTAACTGTACATCACTTTTCTTATGAATATTAAAGCATTCAGTTAAATTCCCTGTGACCACAATAAAAGATTCAATTCAATTCTCACTTCTTCCCATATAACATCAGTCAGCAATTGGATTATAAACTTTGTTTATAGAACTATTTGCTAGCAAGTTGACAATAGAAAATATTTCAATTTCCTTTTTTTAATGTGCTAAGACAAACACAGAAATGATTGAATTTCATTTATATTATCTCGTTTGCCAAGCAGATATAATTAACATTTAGAAAATCTTGCTTTCCATAAGGTAAAACAACTAGGGGTATTAACTGTAAATATATTTGAGTTTTCTTTACAGAATCAAAATAAATTTTAATGAAATTAAAATTTATGTTTAAAAAATATTGTTTATAAAATTAATACAATAATTTGTAAGATATTTTAACTGCAAATATGTATTGTATGTAGTACATTCGCTGCATTAAAAAAAATTATTTTAAACTTATTAATATTTTTAATGAGTTTAAAAATTTCTCCAATACTATTTTTTGAATTCCAAAGCTATTTTTTAAAATAATATAAGGCTTAAAACATATTAAAAAATGTAAAAACTACTATGAGGTTATTATTATATCCATATAAGTAAATAGAAGCCAACTGAGAAATCTGATAAATATGCGGAATCAACTGAGAATAAGTGTTGAATAAACTGCTGAGTTAATGAAATTCTTTCTAATGAAAGATTATGTGGTGGATCTAAGACTCAAAATAAGCGAGACAAAATTTTGCCCTTCAATGTTTACTTTTTTCTTTATGATTAAAAGTAGACCTAAATATAGATGGAAGGATTGGCTTCATGTAATTTTACGATGTTCAAAGTCAAAAGCTAAAATTAATTTCAGGACTAGGAAAGACTTGTGATAAAAAACAGGATGCAAAAATCCTTAGACACAATTTTGATACACAGAACTATAAAAAATATAATTTTATCAACTGTTAAATAGTGATATTCTAATAATAAAGTTGATAAAATATAAAGATTTTAAGTTTAAAGGCCATTCAACATTTCGTCGAAAATTTGTCACGAAATAATTTTGGAATCTTAAAATTATGAAGCAAATAAGGAAAATAAAGTTGCTATTTATTGTTTATATAACTTAACCATCATACATAATAAGCAAACGTAGAAAAAAAATTTTAATACATGTTTTGACTTACTTATGTGGATTTATATAGATATAACAAATTTAAAAAATATATATTTTGCTTTAATTCTGGTATATATAACACAGTAAATTTAATGACATTAGCAATATTTAGGAACATTTGCAAATTTCAAATTGGTAATTCAGAATAATGATTAGTATAATTTTACAACTTTAAGTTACTAATGTTTGCTTTTTATGTTAAGGTTATTTATTTGTGTTTGATTTTTTTTCTCGATGCTGATATATTTGCCATTTTGTAATTACTATTTTCTTTGTTTTTGCTTACGCCAATCCTTGGAGACAATTGTAAAAACCTCATTTTGTCATTGTCAACAGCTTGGCATTAAACGCCAATGCCTCATTTCATTGCTGGTGACATTTGTTAAAGTTGTTACATATACTAGGATTTCACATTTCTTTTAGTAAAATTCAAAAATTGTATTAGTTGAATCATTGCAGCATTATGTAATATATTGAAGCATTATGTAATTATTAGAAAACAAATATAACACACAAGGAGTAAAAACATAATCACCATTTATTTTACATTAATAAATTAGAAAATGCAGTTTATATAAATTAGAAAATTAGATTCAACAATTCTTAATTCTGCATAACTAAAATTATTTTTGAATCAATTTCACAACCAGAAAAGGAATTATTTTAATATTAATTAACATACTTCATGTCAATGAATTTAACAAGCAAATCTTTAAATTTACTTGAAGGTAAGAAAAATGACTAAGTAACTGTAGTTCAACATACAAATAATTCATGTAATTGAAAACACTTTTTCTATTACAGGAATTCGCTTGTTTTTAGAGTTATAAACAAGACAAATCCAAAATTATTAATTTATTTTTTAAATGGGTAACTTTTTGTAAAATAGAATTACAATCTACTTTGCAATTTCTTCTTATTAAGCAGAGAATATTTATACAAAAAAAATTATAATAAATGCACATATCAATCAAAACAGTTATATAATTATCACAAAACTTTTTCGAATTTGATAACATTTAGCTCTGCTTAGTACATATATTTACATTTCAAAAAGATCCCTGAAAGTGTATCACAGACTATACATTAATTTTTCCCTTTTAATGATTAACTTAAATTAATAAATATTAATTAATTAAACTACTTGGATTATTTAGAAGTTTTAAATGTTAACCTAGGTTAAAAAAAAATTTGAATTATTCAATTTAATTTAAGTGAAGCCAATGGGACAAACTCCTAGTATACGTAATACGCTCATGATGAATAAACATAACATTATAGATAAACATTCATAGTTCCCAATTTTTGTAAAATTATATAAGTCATTTTAAGAAATAAAAAATTGATCAAAGAAATTGTAAATTTTTATGTAAAAATGCTCTATTAAAATTCAAGCATGTTAATCGTCATCAAATCTACCAGGATACGTATACTAGGATTAAGCTGAAAATTAATTAATACACTAATACTTAAACATGAATGCTAGCTCAAAAATGGAAAGGCTTTATAACTACAAAAATATTCACTCGCGCTATCTAAATAAAATATCGAATAATTACTATTTTATATTAAATATATCTGCAGCAAAATTATTCTCAATATCATTCAACTAATTCTTGTATTTTAAAGTAAAAATATTGATAGGCAATTCTTTGCAATTTAAAAAATAAATTTCTTTCCGGTAGTAATTAATTTAAGAATTGATGAATAACATTAACATATTATAGGAATCGTATAAATAATTTTATTTATTGCACTCAATTGGAACAAAAATAACAAGAAAGATAAGCAAAAGGTTACTGTTGCTAGATTTCAAAATGTAAATTTTTCATGGCTAGTGATAAATAAATAATATAGTTAACATCATTATAAGTAACATTAAAAGATAACAATCGGTATTACCTTGAAGAAATAAAACTAAACTTAATAAAGGATTCCAATTTTAATAATTCAGCAAAAATAAAAAAAAATACGCAGCCTTTTAATTTATTTCAAATTTCGAAAATTTCATATAATCGTCCGCAAAATTTCCGTACATTTTTCCTTCCCTCAGTTCGCAATTTTCTTCGGAGTTGCCAGTAGCTTTTGCTGCAATGCAATGTAACAAAGAAAACAAGAAAATAATTGTTAAAAAAACAGCGTATGACACCTTTACTAAAGTAGCATATAGACGGCGCTGCAAAACGCAGGAAACTACGTATATTCATTCTTAATAAATTTTGTTTCCGAATTTACATAACTTTTTTAAGATTATTTATATATTCCTATTTTTCCTATCGAGAAAATGATATTTTCAAAACAATTCATATTATTTTAATACATTTCTATAAATACTTGTTCGATATTCACATTAGAACAAATAAAATAATAAGTTTGAATGTATCAATAAAGCTTCAAGCTCCTTAAAAATAACAAGTGAGGCTATGGAATGTACAAACGTGCAGAAAAGAAAGCAATAAAGAACATGCAATAAAGATTTTTGCTATAAAGAACATGTAGAAATTTTAGAGCAATGTGTTTGCAATAATTAGGGAAAAAAAAAATTCTCTCAACAGGTGAAAAACTCAGAAAAATCAAAAAGTAAAGAAGTTTATTTGAAGTTAAAACGCATGATAATGATGATAATCAATATTTTGAAAAGAAGTCATTCCATAATAAAGTAATCGTTATCTAACCAGTTAATAAAGAATTATCCTTAAAGTCCTACTATATTAAAGTTTAAATTTCCTTTTTAAAATTTTTACGTATACATTTTATATAGATATAATTCTATTTTTATTAAGAAAAATAAATAGTTTTATGCAATTGATTATAAAAATAGGTTAAAAGAAGAAATAAATAAATTTTTCTATTTAAAAGAATAAACTCAATGAATATTTTCTGAAATATTATAATATACACAGCTCAAAACAATTAAAGGGTATTGTGGTTTTATGTGGATCTTATGGCTGGGAAACTTTTTAGCTGATTGATACATGTTCGTCAGAGGTAGTAGGTTATAAGAGAATAAATTACACGGGTTTGGAAGAAAAAATGCATTTTATTGCTCATTTGTGTACCAAATGAAAAAAACACAATTTGCCATATGAGAGAAAAGGAATAAGAAAAGGTATTTTCTTCAAAGGAAATCATTTACAGTAGAAGGTATGGTTTCCACGGACGTCCAGCAACGTTGAACATCTTTGAAGCATGAAGTCAATGAGGTTAATAATCACGAGTTGGGGTATTCTGCCCCACTCTTCCAGAAGAGCTCTTTCCAGTTCTTGGAGAGTTTGGGGTGGTGATTGGTGGCCAGTCTCTTGTCTTCCTAGAGCGTCCCAAGCGGGCTCTATTGGATACATGTCTGCAGAACACGCTAGCCATTCCATTCGTACGATTTTTCATTGAAAAGAAAATTCTCCAACATATTAGCACGATGTGGCCTGCAGTTATCGTCTATTAAAACAAAGTCATCTCCGATTGTTGCAGCGTAAGGGACTACAATAGGTCTGAGGATCTCATCTTTATATCGGTGACCAGTCAGAGGTCCATCTCGAATGTTATAGAGGTCTGTGCGCCCGTCAATGGAGATATCACCATACACCAACACTCCCCCACCGCCAAATCTGATACTTTCGTGCACGAATGCAGGATTATTCTTACTTCCACGGTCCCTCCAGATGAAAATACGCCTATTATCAGGATGAATAGAAAAACGGGACTCGTCAAAAAAAAGAACATTGCTCTATTCATTTCTCTTCCGTTTCACATGCTCTGTTGCCCACTTCCTGCGGTCGCGACGATGCCTTGATGTTAGTTTAACACATATCATCGATCAGTGAGCATACAGACCTGCATTATGGAGCCGGTTTTGGACAGTCTGAGTTGTAACCATAGTGTCAGTAGTCGAACGAATTTGTTGTTGGAGAAGAGTAGCGTTCATATTTCAGTATCTCCGAGCCGTTAACACAAAATAACAATCTTCCTTGGGCGTTGTAGCCCATCTACGACCATGCCCTGGTCTTCGGCCTGCACTTCCAGTCTCCAAAAAACCGTTCCAGATCCAGGAAATCACACTTTGTGAAACTTAAATGGCTTGCGCTACTTCGGTTTGAGTTTGGCTCCCTTATAACCTAATTACAACTCACCAAGCTTCTGAATCGGTTAAATGACTTCGCTGAGACATGGTACTCATCAAAACAAAGTAGTCACTGAATGCCGATCATCCTTATCTTCATTGTTTTTCATTCAGTTGAAAGTCAAATTTCATTCACTGCCGCTGAAGCGACGTTTTTGACGGCGAACTCAAAATTAGCATACTCCACAGTTTGAAAATCAGAAAAAATTTGCATTTGTGGTTTTCTTCTCCTATTTTCGGCAAAAAAATTTTCGTTTACATCGTTATTTTATATAAAACTTACAATATCCTTTAATTATTTTGAGCAGTGTATTTGTCCTAATAATATTAGTGAGAATAAATGTAAAATGAATTTGGCTATCAATGTGAGATATAGTTGAAAGACATATAATGAATGTAATTTAAAATAACTATACAATTAAAAGAGAAGGCTATTTCGATGAATATTTATTAAACATTTAAAAATGTTTTAATTATATCGTTACTCCGGTCCAATAACAAATATTTATATTTCACCCAATTTAACCAATTTAAGTAATTATATTAATTTAACAGTATATTTTTAATTTTCATTTACTACAAATGTTTGCGTTATCCTTTACTACACTTCATATGAATCTGATTTGAAAGCAGGAGAGCAAATCATAAATGGGTTGAGTATCTCTAAGCTGTTTCAATAATTCTATCATTGGACACAGAATTTGAATATCCGCCATGTTGTCTGTCACCACTGAAGATTTCATAGATTGTAGATTTCATTCACATGTTCCAATTGTTACAAAGCAGAAATTATCCAAGTACTTAAAAAGACATAGATATGGAGCAAAGAAATGCAACATCTCTATCTCCATTGTATGAAAAACAGATGAAGCTGATCCCTGATCTTAATATACCAATCTAGGAAGTGCTATCTAACTGAACTATTGTAAGTCATTGTTACTAGCCTCAACTAATCAAAATTATCCAAGATTTTGATACTTAAATTAATTATCTGACTCACAATTGCTAAAGGATACGTGGTTGAAATATTGCAAGATGAAATAAAAAACATATGACTCTTTACGTATATTTTGAGATCATACATCGTCGATAGTAGTTTACATTAGTCATTAATTACATCATTTAACGTGTAAAAGCACACAAACCTATTTTAAAATTTATCTTTTTCTAAAAATTTGTGTGATCTTTATATCTACATAAACTTAATAAAAATAATTTCAATCTTTTCACGATGACATCATTTTTTTAAAGAATATTTTGTAATGATTTTTAAAAATCTAAACTTTAGAATTAAGAGATACCATTACTGAAAATGTCTTTGTTTTGAAAACGTATTGTAAATTTTAAAATTTCAATCAAAATTTTACATATTATATTTTTTAAGTATTACTAAGAATGTGTTTTAAGTATTACTAAATAAGTAATAATGCTTAAATTATTATACCTATTATATTCTTTATATAATATATAGAATAGTTTAAGCATTACTTAAAGAATATAGAGTGTAAAACTTTGATTTATTTTCTTTTAAATATTACATAAAAGAAAACAAATCTCTTTATAACAGTAAAACTGTCTAACTTTATTTTGTAAATCTTTAATAGGTTAATTAAATAAAAAGTGTAGTTTAATATATAAATATCAAATAGTAGAAAAATAATTAGCAAAGTATTTTTAAATCAATCCTAAAGCAATTCTATTACTTTTACAAGTTATGTATCAAAAGAAATTTAAAACAGAAATATTTATTTATAGAATTAATTTATTTTTAAAGCACAAAACATTAGAAATTTTTAGTAATAATTTTATGCTTGTATCTCAAAAATATATTTTGCTAATTGTTTCCCACTTTAGAGACATTTAAAATAATCTTAAAATGATATCAGAATTTTTACTATGTTTAAATTGAATCTTAGTAATTTTAAAATTAATCTTAAAATGATATCAACATTTTGATTCTAAGGAATAATAAATAAAATGAATAATTATTTTACAGTGTTCAATTTATCTCGAAAAAAAATTAATTAACGAAACTTTAAAATACAAATTTCCTTTGTTCGAAGTGTGATTTTTAAGGAAAAGACACGATATTCAAATTTTAAATATATTCTAATTGATTCCTAGTTACAGTTGAAACGTAGCTTCTTTTTTTAGTATCTTATTCTTTTTATTTTACTTGAAATAAATACACTAAGTATGATGATTTTTTTTAATCGTTAAAAATCGTGGGTCTCTAAAACTATATATTTATTTCATTTGTTATTCAATTTATTTTTAATAGAATATTTCCCATAGTCATAAAAGTTAGTTATTTTTATTCCTTTGAATCACAGTTTATATTTATCGAATATATTGCATAATAATCTTTATCTTGAATTTAAAACATGCATGTTAAGAAAATTTAATAACGGATTAGATTAAATGTAATTTTACATTTGATTCCGCACTGTGATTTAAATAAAGTAACATTTAACTTTGATAGTATTTTTTCTTAATAAATATTTTTTCGGTAATTTTACCGAACTTTTCGGTAATTTTTAATAACTTATTTATTTAAAAACTAATCACAAAATGTAATATTTTATCTACATTGTTTCTTTTTTGGAAAATATATAAAAATATTTGACATTTGAATCGATAAGTAGTTATAACGGAAACTTTGCTTTTTTGTATAAAAAATCGTTTCTATTTTAAACTCATGTTAATAATTGTTATTATACAAAATCATAGTAACATAGAAAAACCGAAAAGAAAACAAACAAAAAAAAAAAAGAAAAAGAAATCCGATAATCACCAAGTGCTCAGAATTAGGATTATTATTTTTTTTTATACAGCCTATATTCAGTTGGAAAAAAAATGCAAATAAAATTATCACTATTTATTTTAAACGTTTTTAGTAATTTTATGTCGCAGGCGTACTTTTTACTACACACCCTCATTTTCTCCAAGTCTGTATTCCCATTTGAATTTATCTTTAAAAGTATTTGATAGTTTTCAACTATTGTAATAATATTTATTTTATTTATTGCACATATTTTAAAGTAATTTAAAAATAAGTTATGGAAGAAAATATTTAGATAATCACATTACTTAGTTATTTTTTAATAAGCCGCTGGATCTATTTTAAAACATTTTGACATTTATTATGCAATTTCTATTGAATTGCAGCTATGAAATCTTCTTGAGAGCTTGCTTTCAAAGTTTTATTTGAAGTAAAATTTAAAATAAAAAATTATTATTAAATGATATTATTTTAATGTTTTTCTACAGTCAGTAAAGTTCAATAGAGAACAATAATGATTATGAAAAATTTATAAAACTGGGCATTTATGGGTAAAATTGATATTATACATAGAAATCGGTACTAACAAAACCCTACACTGACAAGACTCAGGATAGAACATATCAAGGGAATGAAGATTCATAAAGATGGAACAAGGACGTACTGCGACTGCAAAAATTTCCCATACATAGAACTCAGCCCAAGCATCTTTTTAACTGTCCCGCTATCCTTGCTCAATTGTAGCAACTAAGTGACAACCCATGGGTAGATTTGTGCAAAGAAAATTGTCTTCACATGACAGATGCAGTACGTAAGACCTTCGTTCCTGTTTGAACTTTTTTTTCTCTTTTCTATCCATAACACGAAAGCAACCAATCAACCAAATATTATTTTGGTAAACTAAATTTAGAAAAATAAATATTCATTTTTTCCAAAAAGCAGCTAAAAAAATTATTTTTTTAAGGAGAATTTTTATTTTGACGTTTTTCATAATTAAAATCAAACAGTATGAATTTAAATCAAAAGTGTTGTATAATAAAAATTATTATGAGAGAAAATGTAAAATGTACGTCTTAAAAATACAAAATTAACAATAGCAAAAAAATATTTTAAATGACAAATGTTTGGGTACCAATAAATGCAAAAATATTTTAGATTAAAAAAAATTCAATATTCAATATAAATAAACAGAAGTTAACAAAAAGTGAAAATGCTATTCATATCAATTGGAAATTAATCTATCAAGTTATTAACTATTTGGGGATTTTAGTCTCTAATTTTAAGATTCTGAATAGGCGTTTAGAATTTTTTAATATCTTTTTTGCTGCATCAGGACGATAAATGCAATGATTAATGAAATAGAAAATACTTATTATTCACATTTCAGAATGTAGAAAGTTTTGTCCTTTAAACGTTGGAATTGAGCGCAAATTGCATTAATTTACTGATTCTCATAAGAACTGAAAATTAATACGCATAAAATATTTAAAGCATAAAAAGTTTGATTCTAGATGATGATTAATTTCATCAAATATTGCTTCAAATGTTCCTTTAAGAAATTGATTTATCAAAAGCTACAGATGGGGAGCTCTTCTAGTATATATGATTAGCAGATAATGAGGAATTAATTCCAATTCATGAATTAAGAAAATCTATGAATAAGTACTTATAATATTATTTTAAATAAAAATGTTTCTATACTTTTTATTTTGTAATCATCTTCAGATCAAGATGTATTTTCATAATAAATAAATATTTATCATGAACGTTTCTTATTCAAACATTTCTGAAAAGTACAAAAATTATGGTTTGTTCAGTTAATAACTGCTTAGAATTTTCTTAATTTCCTTCCTTATGACAAACTAAATATTTAATCTAAAATAAAATTTAACAATGAATCTAATTTTTTATAATTTTTACTCTTGCATTTATATTTTTTTAAAATAAAAAGGATTAAGAATTTTTTTTCTTTGTCGTTAGGAAATGAAGCAAACTATAACTCAAGAATCCTAAATTTCAAATATTTTTTAATAAAGAATTTCAAAATTGTTACTAAATTACTTTCTGAAAGCTGATTTAAACTATTTGATGATTGCTTATTAATTCATAAGTAATCGAATTATTGTTTATTTAAACTACAAAAGGATCTAATAAAAATTTAAATGCAAAATATTTTGATATTAGTTAATTGCGATATTTCAATCAGAATTTAGTTTCAAGTGAAAAAAGTATAACCTTCAAATTTGTAAATGATGCTCTAGGCAAATGCATTTTTTAAAGCAGAAAACTACTAAGAAAATGACTGACAGCTCATTATCCTCTGGTATATCATTTTACTGAGAGTGAGATCATATCACATATGTATGCTTACTGTATTCATACTATCTATATATGTGAATGACATCATATATACTTTGACTATGTTATAAACATCGTCCATTAATCATTAAATTGATCTCGATAAATGTCAATGCGAAGTATCATTACCTTCTCTGTGGATTAAAGAATATTTAATGAATTAAAAACTGTTTCATTTATTTTTTCTTTTGTATAAAATAACTTTTCCACCTAAAATGTAAACAATTAAAATAATTCTTGTATAATAACTTTATATAATAAAAAATTTTTCATATCAAGACTTGGAACAACTGAAAGGAATGAGTACTATTTTAAATATCTTCAAAATACTTGTATAATCAAATATATATGGTTGTCATTAGTATGAACCATGAAGTTTTGATCGCACTAAGCTGAGCAGTCGAAAAATCTTTCATTTTAGTTTTGAATAGCTAGTTATATTAGCCTAATAGGTGAAAATGTGCTTAAGGTCCCCTGCTTATTTTTCACATATAGGAGTTTCAAATATTTAGGCCACCGTGCGATGACAATTATATGCCGCATGGATAATTGTTTGAAGTCCAGTTGTTTCACATAATTTAAAAATGGATGTTGACCCTGGAATAATATGCTACCAGCATTGTGAAAAGAATGTAAAAGTTTTTTCTTTTAAATTTTCAGAAATATGTGCATACTGCAAAAAAGACATTTTAAATTCTGAACTACGAATTCCTCCTTTCCGTATTCCTTATCCTTTTAAAAATGCTTCTAGAGAATCCAATACTATTGTCATAAAACCTACTGTTGGAGATTTCTTGAAGTAAGAGTTTTAAAGTTATTTTTGAGGCCATCCTAGGTGACTTTTGAAATATTTCTCGCATAAAAAAAGGGTTGCTAGAGAATGTTATTTATCGCCAATTGTGGAAAAAATTGCGCCTAAGTTGAACATATAGTAAATCTGACCCAACAATTGCAATTAAATTATCATTATAATAGATTAAAATGATATTTTTCATTAAAAAATTAATTTTTACTAACAACCTGTTGAATCAAAAGCATGAAATCAAAAGCTTTTTCTTGTGAAATTTTATTGTTAAATTTGGGATAAAATTTATGCATTGTGAAAAAGTTTGATGAAAGATTTCACTTTATTTGTACATCAAACAATAATGTTTATGAAATTTTAATTTACATAAAAGGAGAAAAGATGAATATATGATGTCTAGATGAAGGAAAATTTTAACCATAATAAAAAATAAATGAGTATAGTGGTGAACTCTTTTGTAATACTAATTATTATTTTATAATAATAGGAAATATTAGAATCTTAAAGTTTACTAGGTTATTTTGTATGTATTTGAAATAAACTTATATATTATATGCATATACTAAATATACCCTTATAGAAGTAACTTAAATGTTTGGTGGGATAATATTATGTTTAAGTGCATTTAATGTGTTCTAAAAACTTGCATATTGTTTTGTATAATTCTTTTATTGGGATGCCTGTATGAAAAATCATGAATTGTATTTTCAAATACTTAAAAAGTTATTTTTTTAAAATTTGTATACATTTTTCAGCAATCAGAGATCTACATCTGCCATTTAATAATATGAAAGTTATGTATTTTTTTAAAATATAATTTTAAGTTATTAATCTATATTTCAGTTTAGCTTTTTATTAAAAGTGAGTGAATAACTCTTAAAATAATTTACTTTTTCAATAATATTTAAAAAAATTCTGTTTTTTATTATTTTTCATTTTTACTATAACACTAATTCATTTGCAAAACAAGTTTCTTTAATTCAACTGTATTGATTTGCCAAAATCTTCATGAATTTGCTGAATGTTGTCACTGTTTATTACATATTTTGAAATGTTACTCCATTAATGACTAAAATGAATATATTTATTATATTTAAAGTGCATGTGTAAGATGAGCATTAATGTAAATTAATAACTGTTAGAGAATTTAACTTTTTAACAATATTAAAATATTCAAATCTTTTTTGAAACTAACATTCATTGACTGGGGCTATACTGTTGTCTAGTGATAAAACTTAGATTTGTGATAAGACTTTGATCTAAGTATGGAAATATGGGGTTAAAAATTTTTACCCTGATCTGTAATTTACAATGATAGATGGTAATCTATTTTTGCTTTGTACTAGTACATTTATAAAAGTGTATAATTAGGAATTGTCAGTGTCCCTCCTCTGTGACACGTAAATTCAGTTTTCTATTTATGAAAAGTTCTCATAGAAGGCAATATACTGAATATGCTCTAAATGCTTTTCAAAAGTTTTGAAATGTATGATTCACTATGATGTATCAAAATATTCACTACAACATGGTTTCCATATTGAAAATTCACTTACTTTTATTTACATGTTTTAAAAAATGTTCTAATTTCATGTTTTAAATTAAGTAGTTATAGCTCATTTGGCTATATTGCTTATTATTTTGACAAATACATACATTATTTAAAATTTTTAGAATACCTGTTTAAAGTATTGTATATTCTACCACTTTGATATCAGTAGCAGAATTTGAACCATAAAAATAATCTTTCTTTCCATAATTCTTTCATTAAACATATATATTTTTATCAATTTTTAATGGAAAATATAAAAATCATTTATTTATCAAACAAAAATTTTCTGCAAAATTAAATGTAAATTCATTTACTGTAGTGTTCATCCTATCTAAAATCACTGTTCTCAAAATTATATAAGCTATCCAATACTTTCATTTGACACTGTGATAATCATTCAGGCTTTATAGACTTACCGTGAAAATTTTCAGAAATCTTTATTATCCATTAAAGATCTCTTTCAATCACACACATATAATACCTCTTTTCTTTGAAGAGAAAATTTTTTTAATAACTCTTATTTCTCTTGACAGATAAATGCATTTGTTTAAAATTTACTAACATTTTTTTATTCAGTTTCCAAAATTAATAAATCCATTGAAAAAAATTAGGTTTAAAATAATAATACAAGATTACATATCATGTTCCAGTATATTTGAAATTTGCTTGTTTTAAGATTAATCAAACTTAAAACAATGCTTCTTATTATATTTTGTTAAGCATTTTTGTGGTTCCAAATTAAAAAAGTGGTAAATGCCAGAGGTAAATATTGAAAGTAGAGCAAAGATAAGTGAGGAAATTAAATTATCAACAAATTAATGAGTAAAGGTTATTTCACAAAAAAAGACTGCATTTTACACAAATTATAATTTTCCAAGGAAAAAAAATAAGTCATTGTCATTAGTTACTTTGTATTGCTAAATTTACAAATAATTTTTCTTTATAAAAAAATCCAAATGTAAAATTTCATGTGAGTATAAAACATGTTCATTTTTTAGATATTCAAACATATTTTTTATTCTTTAAAGAAATCAAAAGAGTACTGTTTTTTAAGTTGTCGAAAGAGTATTTTTTACTGTTAGCTTAGTTAAATAAAAATTTATAAATAAATAAAAGAGAGAATAAAAATGGGTCTAAAATTGCTTAAAATAATGAAATATTTCAAACTTTCTTTTTTAGCTTTCTAATTTGCATTTATATTTAATTATAGTCTAGTTTTGGTCTGAACTGAATGTTTTAGGGTTAAAAAGAAATAATACGGTTGATACTTCCAATATACTTTTGTTCTGAAATTAAAAAATACATTTTCACTTACTGATTTTTCTGTTTAATTCAATTTTATACTTGAAAACTGATTTTAAAGTTATAAAATAAGGAAGTCAGTGAACATTTCTTAATAATAGATAAAAATTCATATTTAATATGCCATGTATAATGTTGTTGTTTTTATAATGGTAAATCATTTTTTACAACTTAATGCAATTCAAATTTTCTACATGGTGTTTAATTTGTAAAAAGGTTAAAATTCATTGCAAAAATAAATAAACTGATTCTTTTAAACAATTCAAAATTTCAATCCCTTCTGAAGTTAAGTTTTTGTTCATAAATGGTCTCCCTTTGCTAAGAATAAATTAATGTTTTCAATATTATTTTATATTGTTATGCCAAGCAATATACAAGAAATAAAGTTAAGGTTCCGGCTTGGAGAGAAAAGAAACAATGTAATTCTCACTGAACTGGGAAGATTCTGAGAAGGCAACACTGTCACTGAAGAAAAAACTTCATGAACAAATTTTCCTTAATACAAAATTTAGCAGATCATTTGTAAAGCATAGTAAAAAGTAAAATTGCTTCATTTGAATATTACCATTCATGTAAATAAACAAATTAATATCAGCTAATTCTGTAAAGTTACCTTGATTTTTATAAAATTTATTTCCTTTAAAAATGAATTATATTTCTTGCAAAAATTAAATATTTTTTTAAAGTAATAATATTTTATTTTGATTATATTACACAAATATTTTCACTGATAAAAATTTGTAGATAACAATTAAAAAACTGAGTTTAAAGATTTACTTGAGTTTTATTTCATATAACTAAATAGGTGAAATTTTTATTTCAGAGTTTATTTTCTGCATTTTATATAAAATTTTGTGTTAATAATTACTTTATTTAAATAAATTTGTGTAAATAATTATTTTATATAAAATGTCTTATATTTGATAAAATAAAAATTTCAAAGTATTCATTGTTTTTGTCTGTTTGAGCTTATTTATAAAATTTCATCTCACAACTTTGGCCAATTTTTACTAAAAATACATGTAGAAATAAAAATAAATAAATGAAGGAATAACAAACACAGTATATGTGAAAAAAAAATTTCTTTCTTAAAGTTAAAGAACAATTATGTTGATTAAAATTTAAGGAAATTAATAAAATATTTATAAATGATTTTTAAATAAATTGGTATGAAATTGAGAAAATAGGATAAATTTAATTCTAAAATATTTAATTAAAAAATAGATTTCTTATTATTTTTAACTTATACAAGCCTTAATTATCATTTTTAAATCATAGAAAGGTATTAATCGTATTAATTTTAGAAAAATGTTTTTTTTAAAGTAATATCAAGTAATTTTTATATTATTTATTCATGTAAAACTTGAATTTCCTATCTTTAATTTACTTTACATTGATGATTTAAAAATTATTTTTCTATTTTGTTTTAGTTAATTTTCTTGCCTTTTATACAAAATTATATTGGGTTTATAGTAATTAAAAATATGTCGAATTATTATTTTTTTTTCTTTATAATTATTATTTTATGTACTTAAAAATTATTTAAAATAATAATTTATCTTAAAAATTATTACTTGATATAATGCAATTTATGTATCAAAATTTTTGCCTTGCTAATGATTAATATATTTTATTCTTGGACAACTGTTTTAAACTTTATATGTAAAAATAATTTACACTATAGGAATAATATAATTTTATGTTTCAGCACATATGGAAATTCTTCTGATCTGCATATTGGAGTTACAGACTCAAATGGTAATTTTTAAGTTGGGGTTTTTTGATATGTGACCTACAATTATTGTAGTTTATGGGGTAACACACACAAACACAAATGGACTATATATGTATATAAATGATATTCATATATTTTTATTAATCTTTCTTCTTAATCTCTGTTTTTATGAATCAAAAATCTTAGAATTAAAGAAACATATTATCAATAATCCCTGAGTTCTTATATTTGAATACATTTATAATAGTTGAAATCAAATTCATTGATTATAGCTATTTTTTTTATTTCAAACAAACTTTTCCTTTTAAATTAAATATATTTTTTTTTTTATAAAATTAAGGTGTGTGTTTGAAAAGAAATTGTGGAACAAATGTATATATATATATATATATATATATATATATATATATATATATATATGATGTACAAGCATAATACAATATACATATATGCAGTTGTTCCAATTATACACACAACAGTTCACAATTCCACCAATTGAAAATAAAATAAATTCATTAGGAACATTTTTAAGCTTGTTGTTAATCAAGCTACTAAGTATATAATTACTCATTGGGGAATGCCATTTGTAATACATCCAATGTTGCAAACAGAAGTTATATCTTCTTTCATTATTTGAGTTAATAATGTGTTACAGACTCAAATGGTTTTAAGTAAGTTTTGAAATAATACTGGCTTTATTACTCTTCTTTGAGATTAATTTGAAAATAAAATTGTTGTGTGGTTCATTATTTAGAAGCATAAATCCTTTCACAGTTTTTACTTCTATTTTTACTCTCTTTCTAACTAATAGAGTTTAAATCATTAAGCAAAGTAACTTTTACATCTTATCAAATTCCTCAAAATTACATCATATTAAATTTAATAATGGTTGAATTTATGAATAGAGGTTTTATAATAACACATTTAGTATTAAAAAGTTCCTAAAATAGTTACAAAATGTTTTTCAAAATATTTGTAATATATATAATAAATTGAGTACACAGTGGAGTATAAAAAGTACAGTTGTAATACTTATTTACATTTCAGCAAATCATATTTATTGAAAATCTAAGGGTAATAATATGATAATAGATTAAAATAAATTAGTGTGTGTGTTATATTATACAACAATTTAATGATTGTTCATTAAAGTTTTCAATGTGTATTAAATGTTTATCAAAATGTATAAATTATTTGTTCAAAAATGAATTAGTTTCTTGTATTCAGATTAATAAGTGAAAACTTTATGATGGGAAAACAAATAAACATACACACATAAATTCATTTGTAAAGGAAAATGAATTTATGTTTTACTAAACTTATAAAGGTTAATTTACAAATATAAAATTTTCATTGGATTTTTTAAAAATGTAGTACATAATAATAGATATTAACTTTGAACGACTGTTATATATTTTATAGGCTATGTATATGAGTATGATTGCAATGGAAAACAAAGAAGTAATAACCAAGGATGGAGTCAATGCCTTTCTATAAAACTTTTTAATTCTATGAACTGTTCATTTCAATGTCATTGGGATCAAGTTCTACATAAGGTTTTTGAACAAGATGTTTGGAATTCAGAAAGGTATTCATTCTACTATTTAATTTTAGTAAATAAAAATTAGTGAATCGATGAAGTAAAATTAACAAATAAATATTTTTTTTCAGATATGATTGTGAATTATATAATTGTTATAATTTTGTCCTGGCTTTCTTTAAAGAACTTCAAATGGAACCTCTTTGTTCATACATCAGAGACAAGCATACTTTCTGCCAACATTTTGTTTCACCTCAAGCTCGAATTGCTGCCAAATATATTAGTTTATACAGACAATTAAAAATTAACACTGTAGTTATTCAATAACTATTTTTAATTGTATTTAATATTGAATTATATACATTTTTATTAAATATCGATTTATTTTCTTTTTTCATTCTATGTTTATTAAACAATGTCATACGATTGAGTACCTTTTATAAGCAATAACTTTATTAAAAACTTTTGTGAAATATGATCATAAAAATTTTTATTAATATAAGTAATTAAAAATTTAATTGCTCTTTTTAAACAATAGGAAATTCTAATGTAAAAATGAAATAAGAGTATTAAAATTTATTTATAGTGTCAATTTTTATTTTCAGTGCTGCAGTTTAACTGCATTACTTGTGTCTAAAAATAAAAATAAAATAGTAAAAATACAAAAATATACAGTCACGTCTAAAATATTGAAATAAAAGCTCATTCAGAGATATTTATAATAAATGTTGCAGATAGCAATTGCTCATCAAATTTTTAACAAATCTATTGCAACCTTTCTCAAAATAACAGTTTATTGAATTGCTGATCAGTGAAATCTCTATTTCAAGATATATTTAAGTGAGCTAGTGTATATATTTTAAAATTAAATCTTATTGAAAAAAATGGAATGGATGTAATGGCTAAAGCAAGTATCAAACTGCATTCTTTCTCAGCAGCCAGCTAAATTATTAATACTGTATAATTCAACAATTCAGTTTTTATTTCAGTTCTCAGAAGCTCTTTGGTGGTCAACTCTTGGCTTTACCCATAATAATGATCAGATCATCTTGTTGACTACAGGTTCCATAAATGCTATCTTGAGCTCTGGAAGTCACATTCAACAACACTCTTCAGCCAAAGCTTCTTTCAAGCAGGAGTTTGTTGATCATCTTGAGGCAGGCCATGATTTAAAAGTGGTTTTTCCAAAAGTCTTAGAGTGAGGTTGGTTTCTTCAGTCACTTAAAAAAGTGCTTTGGTGTAGACATATCTTAAAGTTAAAAATAGCTTGCTGGTCTATTTTCAAATCACTGCTTGCAATGGCACAAAATAGCAATATGAGATAAAAGCATTCCTCAGCCACAAACTAATAAAAGATCTTTTCTGCTTTTCGTTATCTCTTTCCGAAAGTAACCTATTTCGTTACAAGGAAAAACTGTTCCCATAAGTAACTTTTTGAAGTCTTAGAACTTTTTAATGGAATTTTTTGCTGCTTTTGTGTCAGAACTTGCTGTTTTACAACGCTGTGGATGCCAGTTCCCTTGAACATTTGAAAATACCCTTCCTTAAGTGTTTAGTTGCTCATTAGTGATCTTAATGCCTTAACATGGTCAGTGAGAATCATTTTCCGTTTCTCAAAAATGATATTATTGTTAATAGTGTCAGCTTGCAATTGCTTTTCATTTATCCGTATGAGAAGGAAACTTCCTCAAAAATTTGTAACCTAGTTTTAAGTGAGGTTTACTAGACGATTTGGGCATTTCATTTTTTAAAAATCAGCTGAAGACATAGTGAATTACTTATTTGGCCTAACTTGACTTTTCTAGAAAAAATTTTGGGAGCTTCTCAAGCTGGTGTGTTGCTTGCTTTGCCTAAATTCAAACCATCTTCCTTCCCAGTAATTTTTCTTGAATATCAACAAAAGAGTTACATAAACTTGCATTGCAACTGTAGAGGTATAGAGTACATAACATATTACATAATAAGGTAACAAAATAATAGAATAAATTTTTAGAATTCATTCCTGGTTAAGTATATACTGGCATAGTCTTGATTGTTTTTTGTGTGGCTTACTGGTACAAGTTCCAGTACTGGACATTTCTGCACCGAGCAAAGTCTTGAATACAAATGAAAAGTAAAGAATATAAAAAAACTATTTATAAATTAATTATTTACATATAACCATAATAATAAGTACTCCCAGTGGGTAACTCACATGGTACTGGTAATCATAATTGAGCTTTAATTACTGCAAATCACATAATTGAGATTTGTTCATTTCTATGGTTATTTTTACTCTCCTATGGCTTTTTATTTTTTGGAACAATTTTGCAAAAATTTATTACGCTTCTATAAAATCTAAAAAATTACAAATCTATTTCCTGATTATCTTCCTAATAATTAACTTTAATTTGTGTTACATAAAACACAAGTTGAAGAAAATGTGAGATTACAAGCGACGCTAAGATGCTATTGGAACGAGGGATAAACAGACTGATATAACACACACGTAATCCCCAGGAATTCCCCTCTCCACTCATTAAACAAGTCCTTTACAATTTGATTTGCTCACTAAACAAAATTCTGCAGTATAAAAATGATTAAATATTACTTAAAATCATGTAATTAGGCTAACAACATAGGGTAAAATTTCGTTTTTATAAAGTGTTTCTTTTGAGAGAATTTTTCAAAGACAATGAAATTCCTTTATGTGTTATAAATTAAGAAACTTATCAAGTACCCATCCTTATAAATAGCACATAAAAAATGCAATAATATAACAGAATACTTTAATTGTTAAATATTGTAGCAGATATTAAATCTGGGTCATTTTCCTCCAAAGTACTTTGCTTTTACCTCTCAAAGTTTCTTGGAACATTTCACTCAAAGTCAGTTTTCAAAGATTTTAGAACAGCTATAGTACAATGCCCAACAAGAGGACTTTTCGTAAATAATAATTAGTTGTTGCAAGAAAAAAATCTAGAAAATAATTTTTCAGCTCTCACTTTAAATGAGCATGCAGAAAGCTGATAGAAAAATTTATTTCTATTGTTCCAACAGTGTTTTGGCTCAAATCTATCTATATCGTCAATGATTTTGCATCAGTTTTACATGTTTGATTCGCAGTAATCACCAATTAAGACTTCAAAGTACACTCAATAGTTTGTTGGCTAGTGTTTTTGTTTTTTAACCTACTATCAGCAATTTTAAGTACAATTTAACTCAAATATATTTAGAATTGCAATATTTATTATTTATAGAATTTTTATTTTTTAAATGAAGCTAATAAAAAATGCATATTTTCAAGGGTTAAAATAATCTGCAATTCGATATTGAAAATTAACTTCACAATTATTTTAGTAACAAAATTTACATATTTATTCCAGTAAGTTCATACACATATTGCTCATTATTGTTAGAATGTAACTGCTAAACTTTTTCAAACATAATTTATTAATTAGAAATTCAATTTTTATTAATCTCAAGACTAAAATTCATTCCTACAACAGAAAATTTTATATAAAAATCCATAATTTGCAAATTTGACTTCTATTTCAGTTATGATTGATCTTGTTTACAACTGCTTTCATTTTTTCCAATAAAAGCAAATACACTGCTGGACAATTGCTAAGAACGGATAACACTATCATCCATAGCAACCATGAAATGAAAGGAAGCAAAAAGTGGAAAATTAAAATAAGTACGGGATATAGTAAGAAGAAGTTTGCGTATGCAAAATTTTTTTTCCCACGTCTGTTCATCACGTGATAGCGTTCATAAGAGCTTTAAAAGTTTTGACGCGTGTGGACAGTTGTTGTTTCAAGTCAAAGTTTAACAGAAAAGATTTAATAGACGAACTTGAAATTTTTGGTATGTCTTCCCAACATCACTTAGATGATTTTATGCGTGGCCGAATTATTGGAAAGATCGAAGAAGGGCGAAAAATAACAGATGACTCCACGGAGTTCGACATCGCTCACAGTGTTGTTTCATGGCAGTGGATGTTATTAAGAACTACTGGAATGTGTAGTAGGTGGCACAGGGGAGGTCGTGTTAGAAGTACGACGCCTGCAGAAGACAGATATATCGTCCTATCAGCAAAAAGGAACAGGCACACCACAGCTCAGCAGGTGGCAAATCAGTTTCTTGCTGCCTCGGGAAATCAGATCTCCCGAAAAACTGTTGCCAGACATTTGAGGGGAGGAGGACTATACGCCCGCAGCCCTGTTGTGTGTGTCCCATTGACCAGACAGCACCGTACTGTCCGTTTGCAATGGTGCCGTGAGCATCGCAATTGGACTGAACAGCACTGGTCATGCGTACTATTCTCAGATGAAAGTAGGTTCAGTCTGTCATCGGATTGTAGACGCCAATTGATTTGGCGCGAGAGTGGTGCTGCTAATCGTCCAGAAAATATCCAGGAAAGAGACCGATATCCGACATGCAGTGTCATGGTGTGGGCCGGGATTATGATCAATGGCCGCATGCCCTTACATGTGGTTGCGAATGGGACTATGACGGGCCAACGATGCATTAATGAGGTTCTACTTCCTCATGTTCGTCTTTTTCATGGTGCTGTCGATGATAAATTTGTTTTTATGGACGACAACGCAACATGTCATCGAACACTCGCTTTTCAGGATTGTCTAGACAGCGAGGGTATTCAATGGGGTTTAAA
>JAPDSC010061204.1:3484-15421 GCA_026290005.1 Latrodectus geometricus
TACACACACACACACACACACACACACACACACACACACACACACACTTGTAAAATTTCTTATTCGTTTATGTTTAAAAATAATTTCACTTATACCCAAAATGTTATTAATTAAAACTTTAAAGTTTAAAATTAATATATAATTCTTTAATAGAAGTTTAATATGTTGGCTGTCAATTTTACTATGGTAGATCATGGCTCCCTCTTAAATTTTTCAGATACGTTCCGGAGACAAATGATTGAAAAAGTTAAGTTATTTGTAGCTACTAGACATATTATCTTATCGGATATTTTTTGGGACAATTTCGTATATTTTACATTAGAATAAATTATAGAAAAAAGAAAAGTAAAGTGTATTCAAGGAGATTATCAAGATATGATTTACTATAAAATTATTATGATTCTAATAAAAAGAATATATTCAATGTCTACAATATCCCTTTAAAAATAATAAATTATCTCGAACTATTTTATTTCTTAAATAATTTCTTTTTCACCACAGGAGGAAGAACAAATGGAAAGGTCGTTATCGCAAGTTACGAGTGTGCTACGAGGAATATCAAATAGAAGATTAACGTTGTTCCAACGAAATTATACAAAAGAAACTAAGCATTTCATCTGTCACTATGCATATAATCATTCATGAGAAATTACATATAGCATGAACAACCGTGGTTAAAGTATTCGTTACTGAATATCAAAAACAGAAACCTGTACAAATTGGTAAAAATTATTTAACATGTAAGATATTAGCCTCTTTATTATTTATAAAAATTGAACAATATGTTGAAAAAGAAATTTTAAAGAAAAATTTACATTTACAAGGAATTTTAAAGAAAAGAGTAAATAAAAGTAAAAATTAAATTATATTTTTTACGCATATATTTTTTCTAAAATCTGAATACTTCAATTTATTTATCAGTTACGAAAGTCGAGTGTTCTCACACGTGAAATACATTATACCTAAAATTTTTTTATAAATGTTAAATCTGAAGAACTAATACTTTAAATATTTTAAAATCATAATAATTTATTATTTTTTGTAAAAATACCTGTATTTTCATGAAGCATGTCTTAAGTTATTTCATTTGTTACAAAGCATTTTTGTTTATTCGTTCTAAGCGATTTTTTTTTTATTTTTGTACTTTTACTAAAAAGCGAAATTTAATTCCCTTTAAATTGCAAAATAGTGTTTCTAATTTTTCTGAACATTGAAGATGCCTAGTTGTGGTAAATAAAGTATAATTTTTTTAAATATCTTTTCTCTAAATATCAGTTACAATATCTTTCTTATTAAGACTAATCTAAATATTTATTGAAATTTCTGTAACTTAATAGATACAATTAATTATTTCCAATTTAAAAATTTGAGTGTATGTTGGTTTAATTAAATATTTACTTATATCAGCATGAGTTCTAGGGAAAAAATATTTCAACATACTGAATATTTGTCTTTTGGATAATAACCTTAATCAGTTTAATTTTTTAAAATCCTGTTTTTAAGAGCTATTTACTACGCAAAATAAATATGATACAATTTTTTTAAAAATATTTCATCACTTAATATGAATTTTGTATTTAATATTAAGTTAATGCAAATATTGTAGCAAAATATTTTTAATAAAAAGTGTATGCTTTTATATATATATATATAATGATGTAGATAACCTTTGAAATAATATTGATATTTCAAACATTAAAATTGGATTACACTGATAATATCCAAAACATTTGCAATGAATAAAAAATATTTGTTTATTTGAAGATATTATTAAGCAGAAAAATCATTTCGCTCATGCAAATATGCAAGATTTCTGCAATAAGATGATGAAGAATTGTGTATCAAGATTATTAAAGTCAATTAAAAAAAATAAAAATAAAAAAAAAACTGTTTGAACGCATATTTAATTTTTAACATAAAACATTTTTATTTAATAGTTAACTTTTTACATTCATTTTATTATATTATGATTAATCTATATTTAAGTCATCATTTATTTCAGTCGGTATAAATAGATTGCGTTCACTTAATTTAAATAAATTTCAATTATTTTTGTATAAAATATGAACATTCACAAGTATCCGAATTTCAATATTACTCACGGCTATTAGTACACTGTCTACCAATGAGGTTTTTGGATACCTGGAATAGAAAAGAAAAACTAACTCTATTCAAAATTAATTGTTGGTAGAGCTACACGAGAGCAATTTTAGTGAGAACCCTCACGGGCATACTTTCAACAAGTCTTTGTATTACAGCTAGAGGTATTGTCTTCCACTCGGCTTGGAGTAGACATACATATTCCTTTACCAATTTTGGACGGGTAGTGCATTCTTTAATTCGGATATCTAACTCGTCCCTGTTCAAATGACATTTATCATTATTCAAATAACTGGAAGCTCTTTTTAAAATATTTTCCTTATAAATTTTAAGAAAACAGTTTACGATTGAGATGGATAATCTATTTCAAAATTTTTCGGTATTTCATATCAACATTAATATTTAAAGACAACACTGACAACTTTTTGATATGATGATGTCAATTTGATACCTTTATATCAGAATAAGATTTTCATAGATGCTGTGAATTCAAAATATTTAAATTTTATTTTATTTCAAAATATTACATCAGTAGGTATTTAATAAATGCTTGATGAATTCCAAGCTGTATTTAATTTTTTAAATAAATCCCTGTGAAGAAAAATTAAATAATTAAATGTAGCAATGTTTAGGATTTAAGTAGTTTAAAGTTGTTTATTAAGCAGTCTAACACAAAAACAGGCATATTGTTTTCAATTTAGGACACAATCAAAGATCGTCGAGCGGAGAAGATCAAAACACATAAATAATTCAGTGGAATTCAATTTCATCCATTAGCATTTCTATAAAATATGTGTTAAATCAGGCGTTAACATTGCCGATTCAACAGAGATCAACTCTAAAGGGCAGTTCATTGCATTAAGCAGTTTCCATCTGCTGAAATGAGAAGCAGAAAACGAATATCCCTATCTTATTTTATCTTTATCTATTAACCCTATCTATTTTATTTTTTATCTAATAACCTTATCTTATTTTAGAATAATATTTTATCATATTATTGATCGTATTCGAAGGAAACAAAATAACTGATGAGAATTTGTGATCGCTGAATGCGAGTGGGTACGGCAGATGGACGAGTCCGGTATACACACCTCTCTGATAATTAAACAAGCTAACAACAATATAGAGAAAGTTGCAAAAGCGGATCGCTCACATACATACAAACTATACCACAACAGAATTAGTTTATTAGGTTGACTTTACTGTAAATTTTTACCACTGATCTACGTTCGTTGCTGAGTGCAATGTCCCAAATGCGTCCATTAGTTCGCTTTTACTTGACTCAAATTCACTAGCGCTTGTGTCGTCAGTTGTGTGATTAATGAAAGATGGGAACACCGAGTGGAATGTTTTTGTATTCATTGGAGAATCTCGTTTCCTCGTGCAACACTACGATTGTAGGATTAGAGTTGAAAAACGCTTTGGAGTGAGACATCTGAATTACTGATTTATGCAACGGCATTATTCTATCTCTCAGTACTGCGTTTGGATTTTCACTTTTATTGAGTTTCTATTGAGTTGATTACAGTATCACTTTAGAGGTAATGAAAATAAAATGGATAGATCTCTATACACATATAAAAAAATGAATGTATCTTCGTTGCTAAGAAAATATTGAAAAACACTTGCCTTGAAAAATTTTAACAGAAGTAACAAAATATGTGAAAAACGATATTTAAAATTTAAAGTGAAAAATCAGAAAATGTAACATTTGAATAAAAATTTCTTTTAAAGTCATTTTTAAGTTTTCGTTCAAATTCTTAAATTTTCCAGATTTCTTAGAATTATGTCCATTTTGATAAACATGTCATAATGTGTGTCCGAACTCGCATGTTTAAATTCTTAGACTACAATGTTTTTATGAAATTGGAAGTGATATGAACAATTGTATTTCTGGGACAGAAGAAAAACATTGTGACCTAAAATACTTTTTTTTATAAAAATATTTTATTTTGGAAAAGTTACATCGAATGTAAAAATTATTTAACTTTTTTGAATATTCAATAATATTTCTTAACAAGCTTCAAAAAAAGACACTTTCACATATGGCATTTTAAACTCAAAAATAATATTGTAATTATTGTATCATAGAAGAATTTTTTAATCTCTTAAAAAATTTAAATCACCCATTTAGAGTAAAATAATTTATGTAAATTGCTGTTTTGCTTGAGTGGTAATTCCAATGCCAAAATGAAATGCTTTCCTTCTAAAAGTAAGTTCTTTTTTATTTTACTTAATGATGAATAAATTTAAAATAGTTAATTTATGTCTGACTACATATACATTAACTAATATATAAATAAAATCTCTTTCAAGCATTATAAGCTTGAAAGAATTAGCAGACTAAATTGTTGCTTCTTCTTTTTTTCTATTGCATTAAGGAGCCATATAATTTTAAACTGTTATTATACTTGGATGTAAGTGTATATTCTTTAATTTAATTCCAGCGTGATAAAAAAAACTGTTTAGTATAGTACTAAAGTAAAAAATTAAAAATTTAGTATAGTAAAACACTCTGTTGTATAGTAAATCATTAGCATAGTAAGCATGCATGATTATTAAAACATTTTTTCACAAACTGTAAATTTAATTATAAATCACATGATGTATTTCTTAAATTTGGAACTCCGTTTAGAATATACAAATATAATTTTATTATATATTAAAATATAATTTTAAAATTAAAATATAATTTTAAAAAAAATTTAAATATAGTTTAGATTTTCAAAGTATGTTTTTAGTTTAATCTTTTATAAAAAAGAAAGTAAAATAATTATAAATTTTTAACCATTCAAATTAGATTCACCTTTGTTTTAACAGAATAGTCAAATATTTTTCTTGATAAATTAAGTAGTAGTTCATAATGCTTATTATGATAACTAAAATCAATATTGTAATCTCTGTTTAAAATCAGCTTCATCATTTAATGCCTTATAAACAAAAATTCTTGCAAACATTGTAAGCTTTTTGTTCTAGTAGATACTCTTGGTGTTCGTCCATTTATTTATTGCTGTAAGGATATAAATTTTAATTTTAAGATATTTTTACATATACTTATAGGTTTATATTCTAAATTTAATTTCAAAAATGAATATACGTTAAAATATATTTACAAATATTATTTTCTATAGTTATAAGAAATGTTATTCGAAGATAACACTCAAGTTTATAATCTGATTGTTAATATTATTTTAAAAATACATAAAAAATAAGAAATATAATAGTACCGAAATATTTTAAAATTTTTATTCAAACATACTTTATATTCAAGGAAAAATGTTCAATAGTAAAAAATATCTGTAAACTAATTACACAGAATTTTATACTTTTATAAAACCGGGTATTGCTGAAGGAGGTAATCCGATGCGCTCTATATATATATATATATATTCATTCAATCCTTGCCTCCCAATCTATGTGAAATATTACTGTAAGTAGGGTTTTCGATTAATATTTTTATTTATACAATGTTATTATTATTAAATAGGAAATTTGAAATTTAGCTTAAACAAATTAAGCTTAAAAAATGTTTATAAAATGATACAAATATTACTGATTTTTGACATAATGAATGTATTCTTAACTATTCAATTTAAGTCAAATTTTTACCAAATTAAAATCTCTGATCTTATTTCAAGAAAAACAATGAGTTTTGTGACCTGTATCTTCAATGAAAATTAAGGTGATGAAAACTAATATTAAATTATTAATTGATTTTCATTTTAAGACGGTTTTTCGTAATTTACTTATGCATGAATACGAATCTACATCTCTCCATACAAATCATATTCTTTTATAATCTTTAAACCTAGATTCACTAATTTCCCGTTCTCTTAATAATTTTTTCGGAAATTGTACTTTTTTTTAAAATCTCGAGGAAAAACGATAGATGGAGTAAATAGTTGAATTTTTACACGAATGTCAGGAATTATATTCCTTGATATTTGAAAATTAATCAGTTACTAAAATTGCAAATTTTATTTTATCCTTGTTTTTTTCCACTATTTAAGGCTATTATAAAATTTATAGATTTTAAAGGAATTCTTATTATTAATAATTCTTATTATTAATAATTATAATTAATTGAAATAGGCTCATAGGTAATTTTAAGAACTAGTCAATTGTTTTAAATCTGAAATTTTATAAATGTTTTCAATATAATAAGAGAATTCTTTTAGTTTATTTTTTTAAAATGTCGTGAAATTTAGTCACATTTCTTGTGAGTTATTTGTTTCTCAGATAGAATTTATATTTACAGTGAAATTTTAAATTTTAAAAATGTTTATGTTTAAGATAATTTAAAATTTTATTTAAAAATTAGGTAATTTTTTAAATTTTGTAGTTAATAAATAGATTTAGAAATAATTGATTATTTTCAAAATGTGAGAAAAAACTTTCTTTAATATTCATTGATTCAAAAATTGATGCATAATAATCTTATTAACAATTCTTTACAAATGAGCTCTAATTTTTTTATATACGTATATTGTTAATGGATATAAATCAGAGTATTATTTCGATATATTGGATAATTTCAATAGTTAATATTGCATTTTAGGATTTCAATGATATTCAAAATATTATGTTATCTGCAACCGTCTTAATTCTTAATAAAGAATGACATATGAAATGATTTTTTATTTCCAAAAACAGTTCTGTTTCAAGAGTAAAATTTCTTATTGGTTTAAGTTTTAAATAATTTCATTTACATATTCTCAAAACGTTTCAACTGAAATTTTAGTGTTTAAAATTAATATGTAATTCTTAAAATGAATCTTTATACATTGAATGCATCAATTACAATAGGGTCGATCATGGCTCTATCTTAAAGTTTTCAAATAGATGAAAAAACTTATTTAATGCTACGATACATATTATCATAGGAGACATTTCTATTCATTTGAAAGAATATTTATATATAAAACATTAAAATTTGAATACTTTGATAATATTTGAAACATTTGCAATGAATAAAAAATACATTTTTTTTAAATTGGTGAAAACTTTTAACTTATGGAAATAGGCAATATATCTACAATAAAATATATGTAAATCTTATGTTAAGATTATTGTCATCAATATCTGTTTGAACGTATATTAAATTTTTAATTTAAAATTTTTTTTTTAAAAGTAGACATTTTGAATTCATAAAATTTACGTCATCATTTAATTTATCAGAAGACAATCATATTCGGTATAAAATAGATTGCGTTCACTTAATTTAAGTAAAACGTAATTATTTTTATATAAACTAAAATATCTGGATTTCAGTTCAAAATTATTCACCATTATTATAATTTCTTTGCAATAAAATTAAATGATAAATTTGTTTGTTATCAAAGAAAATATATAAAAAGTTATTCAACTTGTTTTCTACAGAAATTCTATGAGGCTTAAACTCCATCTTAATAATTTTTTTTTATTAATGATTTAGATATTTTTATTTTATTTTCAGTAGCCGACTGTCTTCTTTATCATGGAAAATTGTTGCTGAGAAAATATTTTTATTTTTAAAATTCTAGATCATGAAATTAGATGACATCTATGTTCGAAAATATGAAGAAACATCTCTTGAAAAATTGGAGGAAGAAAAATATAAAGGGGAAGATGAAGGAAAAGTAACAGAAGATTTGAATAAGTTGACTCCTTTGAAAATGAAGTGGCATTATCTTTTACATATGTGCGGTGTGCATACACTTGGATTGTACGGTCTGTTTTTTTCTGAAGCTAAATGGCAGACAATCGCTTTCTGTAAGAAAAACATGATTGAAATATTTTGACATTTATTGCATACTTTTAGTGATAGGCACGAATATAAAATATGTTAAATAAATTATCAGAATGTTAGTCAAATTAGCTTAATCTCAATAATGATCTTGACTTCAGAATATTAAATAAATAGTGAGAATTTTTATGTGAAGATGACAAAGGCACTAAATATAAAAATGAAGTAAACGATTTTTTTTTGTAAATTTTTTTAAATTTATTAAATATTCAATATAACATTCTAAAAATAATTTTTATGAATATTAATAATTTTGAAGAAAACACAGATGAGAATAACCCAGCTAAAAGATGATTAAAATTTCTTTACAGTTTGACATGTAAATAAAATAAAAGATTAATAGCAAAGAATGCCATTTTATAGATTTTCGGATATCTATAAAATTAAAAACAATAGTAATTTAAAATTTAATTTTAGTTTATAGTTATCAAATTTCGAATATAATACAATTAATAGTATAGAATATTGATACATATATATAGTGTATAGTATATCTATGTTAAATTCTGGAAAATTTTAAACATTATTTAAATTAAAGTTATTTTTTATGGATATGGGAGTAGTAGGCAATTGTATTAAAAATATAAAATATTTTTTATCAGATAAATTATTTTTTAAACATTTCGAAATTTGTAGAATATAATAATTATGATACAAATATAAGGTTACTAGATAAACTTTGTAATTTTCTAAAAGTCTTTGCAGAAAGCAATTAGTTTTTATATTAAATTTGCGTTTAAATTTATGTGGTTTATTTTGTTAAATAAATGGGAATTTGAAAAATTTCTGAAAGAAAATCAGATAAGAAAATAAATTTTTGTTAGAAAGGAAATATTTACTTAATATTTTTTTACGAATCGAAGTTAACATGATTGTAATGTGTCCTTTCCATATTTAAGATATTTAATTATTTGAATATCTCAGATTATTATAATTCACCAGATGACAGATCAATGCTAATAAATATTTCAATTATTTGAATTGAACTAATTGATTCATATCAAATTAAATTAATAAATAATCTTTCTTTATAGGCTTACTTAAATGAACAACTCAATTCTTTAAGTGATTCTTCTGAAAAAGTGTCATTTTTGAAAAGAAATAATAAAAATAAAATTCTTAAAATAATCTATAATTTAAATAGGACATTAAGTATGAACACATTTTAACATGCGTCTTGAAGGACAAACATTGATTGAGTCACACAGCTTAAATTTCCTTGTCTTGAATAGATTATCATAGGGAGGTACAAAGTCAGATACATGGAAATTCTAACCACCAGATTCCTCACCTGATCATATCTATAATCCCCATTGTTGTATTTGTGTCATGTACTGTTGCTTTTATTCCTGTTTTATTCATCAACATATAAATTTCGTTGTTACTGGATTTTACCAAATTCCTTAAAAAAAAATTATATTTTTCAATTTTCTGTTCTTACCCTTCTTCAATTGCTGTTTTTGACACTTTCTCATAGTGTAGCATAGTTGGTAATTTTGATTTATACCATTCTTGCATTAAAATATTAACAAAAGTAAGTGGTATTTTTCACGTATGTTATTCTTGCGTAAATAAAATTGGTTTTTAGTTTGGGACATAAAAATTCGTTTATGTGCTTCTATATATTCTAAAAAAAGCATGATTTTTGATATATTCATGCTAAAATTTTATCACGGAATTCTTGAGGCACAGAAAGTAATTATTTTTACTTAATTTAATTTCTCAAGTGATTCAAATTAATCATATCTTATTTTAATGATTTTTTAAATGCAGAAATTAATTTGAATTGGTTATTTAGAAAGTTTTCATGTTTCTGTCAAAAAAACCTACGATTCCTTCAATATTATCTCACATCGAATTGTTCAAAAAGTTAGAAAATTATTTCCATAATAAGAAAGTTTTATTTATTTAAATCATGGTCTTTATAATTAAATGACCTACATAACACAATAGTATTTTATTATGATTTGTGCATATAGAAATTTAAGTAATGTTTCTAAGTGAAAGTAACTGCACACGATGAAGTTATACATTTGAAACATTTAGCTTAAGCTTTACAAGAGAGATTACAGTTACAACATCACGAAAAATTGTAGAAGATTTTTCATTTTCAAAAAGAATTTTTATCCTGTTGCTTTGTGAAAAACTGATGATTTATGTGAAAAAAATGCTTAAGAGCGCTTAAAATTACAGCTTGATATGTGATTGCAATTGATCATATCACAATATTGCTTATATAGCTCATTTATATTTAATTTAGATAATTTTCTTAATGCTATATTATAGATAAAGATATATTTAGTATATTACCTCATATATATATATATATATATATATATATATATATATATATATACATCGGGTAGAAGCTATATCGGCTTAAGCTATTGAATATTACATGCATGCCCTATTTGCGTTTATGCCAAATAACCTGAGTTATCTTATTTCTGTCAATGATGACTGGTTTAAATATTGAATTCTCAGGATATTTATTTTGGAATATTTTTAAAATTTATTAATTTTTAAAAAATTGCGCAATGAATTTCATTTTATCATTTATAATTCTACCAACTGTAGCAGATTTTTTATTCAATAGTGTAGTAATGTAATCTAAATAATTTCATTAAAACCGTTGAAAAACGGTCATTTAAATAAAACAAAATATGGTTTTCAGTAATTTGTATTAATAAATCAAGGCTCATTTGAAAAGTGTTGCTATAAATCTTAAATTAAGGATTTAAGATAACAACTATCTCCTTACACGTATTTCAATATTAATGTTTTGGAATTTAAAATATAATCACTGAAGTAAATAATGAATTTAATTTTATTTCTAGAAGACACATTTGGGTAAAATAAAATATTTTAATATTAAGTTTAATAAAATGGTATAAATTTAATGAAAATTATTTTTTGTATTCCTTATTAATCATTAATCATAGACATAGATCCCAGTTTTTTTTTTAAACAATCTGCTTTTTAATAGCTGTATCAAAACTTAGATAATTAAAATAAATAAAAAGGAAAATAAAATATTTGAGTAAACTAATATTTGAGTAAAAAATCAGATGTATGTAAAACTTCAAATTGTAATTACAATATTTAAACAATTTCTAGTATTTTTATTTTATAACGTATTGCTTTTTGAATTATTTTTACATGCTTCTTTAAATATTTTAAGAAAAAAAAATAATACATTTTATTTACATTATTTTCATAAACATTTAACATTAAAATTTATATTGCTTGGGTACAATGCATACAATAATATTAAAAATGTTAATAAAATAATGAAATATTATATTATTTATTTAAAATAGTTATTAAAAATATTTAAATTATTTAGTTACTACCATACATTTTGACAATTATGTTCACATACACAATTAAAGGAAAAATAAATATCAAAAATTTTTGTTTATGAATTTTTCTTTAGCCTTGTCAGAATTAAATTTTTTCTAATAATTTTATCTTAAATTTTAGGTTTTATTTTGGATGCATTGACTATATTAGGCATCACAGCTGGAGCCCATAGATTGTGGAGTCATCGAACTTATAAAGCCAAACTACCACTGAGAATATATTTAGCATTTTGGTTTACAATGGCATATCAGGTAAGAGAAGTAATAAATAATACTTATTCATTAGTATATTAATAGAGGTAATACAAAAGTTTAATGGTTACAGCAGAATTTGAAGATAATTACAGAGATAACTTATTCAAATTTCTAAAAGAAGGAATCAATAGCGGTCACCGTAATGACTATATGGTAACCACAAAATATGCAATTATTAGAAATCACACAATATGATTTCTAATAATCACATTCTTTTCGTTGTGTGGTTGTGGTTTTTATAATTTTTCTTTACAATTATGTATTACGTATGTAAACTTCCCATGCAATCAAAAGTTTAATATTATTTTATTTTAAAATATGTCCTACAATTATAAATCAGATAAAAATTTTTAGAGTATATGGTGGAAAACTTATTTTTAAAAATAAGGCAATATTTTCTACGTCTCTCTTAATTTACAAAAAGTTTTTATTTGC